>LUGF01055050.1:0-14490 GCA_001625245.1 Calycopis cecrops | reverse complement strand
ATGCTGGTCTTTTTTCAGGCAGATGTATTCACTTATAGATTCCATTCCATTAAACATTTTCCTAACGCGTGCTTCATTGATTGTCTCATTAACATAATAAATAATAGAGCACGTCACTATGCGGTACAATATGCAATTGTAATGGGACGCCCTTGTCGGTTATGTGACACGACACCATAGACAATATCATGTGAAAGAGAAGACAAAAGCTATTGTCAATTTTGTTTTGTATTAGTGTTGAGCGAGTGTAGAGTTCTATATTCTCAGCTACAGCCTAAACACGAGCGATGTAAGAGGTAGTGCCGTATGCATGCAGCCGAATTGGGCCGGCACGGGGGAGGTACCTCTAGCTTACACTAGACCGGCGTAAAGTGACAGCTATGCTTTTAAGGATCTATTCTGTGCTTCTAAGGAGCTTGATACCTCTACGCGGTCTTCATAGTTATTGACAGGCATAGCTGCAGCTACAGACAGACAGCAACACATCTTCAGGACAGTCCGACAGACGGACGCTGAGGTCCTACCATTTTTCTATGTGAGATACGGTACTGTTAGGGTTGTCAACATTTCTTCGGCGATAGTACTTTCCAAAATATGCATTAAAAAATATAGTATACTGCAATCAAATATAGTACTCTCTAGGTTTAAGTTAATAGATAGGCGGTCCAGGTTGAACTAAAATAAAAGCTCATTTTTCGTTATTTGCAATATAAATATTTCAGTCTTGAAAATGTAGTATTTTTGCGAACAATATATTTATTCAATTGTATAACTGAGACCTAAGACCTGAAATATAGTACATTACTATACATATGTATATTATAGTACGGTCAGCAACCCTAGGTGCTGTGGGCATACGCTGCTGCATGTAAGACCAGCATGTAAAGCATGCCCAACATTCCAGCGGTCGACCATTACGCAAATATGACCGCTCGGCTTATTAAGTGTGTCATAGTCGACACTTGCATAGCTGTCCTACCCGCGGACACGTGGTCACTATTTATTATGTCAGGAATTTCGCCACGATGTATTATGAATAGATAAACAACACGTTTGGTATATTTCACTAGCGTACCACGAGTAAGATTCATCGTCGAGTCGGAGTATGATGGCCTATAGCCGTCCGTGACACATGCAGTATCTAACAGTGGCATGCCTGAGAAAAGCTCGATAAACCCATAAAATAGTATCAGGTAAATATGAAGTTTACTGCATTTTTGGAGACCCAGTGGCCATAAACATCAAGACTGTGAAATGCATATTTTTTACCTATACCCTAGTCGTCATGTGTAGACTAGACTATACGACATGAATGGGCATGAGTTAGTATGTAGAACTGAAAATGATAAACAAACACGAAAACGACTATTTCTTTGAATTGATTTAGGTTTTTAGTCAAAATTTTAAAATTTTAAAGTTAAAGTACATACATAGGTATTTGAATTATACTCTATTCAATTAAAAATAAAAAAAAATATTATGTCTTTTATGTAAGTTCGAAAAAGAGATATTATTTTACCAATATCTCAGCGAGGAATATTATTTCTGCGAGGAATTTTAATCAGTTCTTTTTTTGTTTCGCGGGGAAATGCATTGACGCACTGCCATCGGTCTTTGGTGGGATCCGATGATGCGTGAAGGGCTTGCGTATAATCCGCCGCCAACACTGGAGTGCCCCGGATCTATTAGCAACAAGGCACCTCGGCGACTGGGCAGTACTGCGAAAAGGACTGGAGTCCTTCAAAGAGGGTCTAACCCGAAATCCTAGATTAGTTCTTTCGGACGTCAGGGCCGTTTAGTGGGATCAGGTTCCCATCCTGACCCCTGGTCCTATTTAGGGTGGCGTCTACGGTTCAGGTCATTATGCACCTCCTCCTCTCAGGCCCGCCCAGCGGCCTCTGTCTGGGGCTTGATTGTCTCGCAGAAAGAGGTCATCGCCTTCAAGGATAAAAGAATAATGATTTTCCCATCGCGTTTACCGGACTCGGCGTCTCAACTAGAATGCCACACTGACATTAGCACTCGATCGCTGATTATAGGCCTTTTGGGGGTTTCTTTTAAAGAAATTTGACAAGTTTGCATGCCTTTATAGACCAGGATTCATTAGCATCACTGCGGAACGAAGGTATATAAAATATTTAATTGTGCATCTACGAATAACACATCAATGTGAAACATTACCTACGTCCTACGCACTCAAGGGCGAGTCAACTTTGACGGCCGCAAGGATTATGTTGCAATGTCAATATATGCACAAGTATTATAATACAAATACTGCAGTACGTTTACTACACCGTTGCATGGTCGGAAATAATCCTATTCTAATTAAGAGACGGTTTCTTATACAAGTAGTTTTGGTAATTGTTAACGTCCATAAAATATATCCACAAAACCAAGAGCTACACATGATACCCGTTACCTTACCCAAACAATAGGCCTTGCTTTACTAACAAGTAACAACGAACGAAATATGAAAGTTATTATTTCGCGCCAGTGTTATCTATTTTGTCAGAAGTAAGAGGTAGTGCCACGCTACATGCTTGCACGCAGCCGAATTGGGCCGGCACAACCGGGGAGGTACCTCTCACTCAGACGAGACCGACAGCAGTGCTGTCGCGTTTTGTGCGGTGTGTAAGTAGCCGGTTGCCCACTGGTGCGGGAGGAGGTAGGAGGACAGCGCATCTATATAGCCTCTATGCGGATGTCTATGGGCGACGGTAGTCATGAAAATGGCTCTGACTGCTCGTTTGCCCTCCTATATCATTAAAAAAAAAAAGATGTTACGGCCTGATTCGTTTACAGCAAAATGGCAAAAAGGCGTTCAGAAAAGTCTTCAATGCTTAGCAACTGTATGAGATGGAAAGACCGCCGAAGCTACTACGACATCACCGGTGTTATTTTATAGTATAAGGTTGAGTACTGACGTCCATAAATATCTGAATAACTGCTGTACAGATATTATGTTGCCCTTCTCATCATCATCATGGCTAAGACAACAATGCTGTCGCCATTCATACCATGTTTCCGTGGTACATGGGAGGAAAAACTACGGCATTTATGCGGATGTTTGTGGTCCTCGGTAACTACCAAAAGGGTTTGACAGGTCGATTGCCCCGCTATAATAATGAGAAGCGGGCGACGATTCAGCCAGTATACTTCAATGCCACTTGCAATAACAATAATGCACTTGCAAACAAACACCACGTCAGCAAAAATTGAGTTTTGCACGTGCGACCTACACGTCACTTTGTGGTTTCGTGTTTCATCATCATCAGCTCGCGGGCAGCCAACAAGGTTACAGCTATCGCGCTTCGAGTGGTGTGTAAGTAGCCGGTGGCCCATGGAGAGTGAGGAGGAAGGGCAACGCATCTGTATATCCTCTATGCGGATGCATCGGTAGTCATGATGGCTGCGACTGCTCGTCTGACCCCTATACTAAGGAAATCGGAGCATGTCAACACTGTTCACGTTCAGCCGAGGTGTGCGCACTACTCATGACGAATACTTATATAAGTAACACTTAACATGGCTCGCCTCTGCTGGCCTCATAGTCTGTACATTTTATCAAATTGCATTATGGTTTCATAAAACCGTCCCATTAGTTTTTGAAGTTTTCTCTACCGCGCCAACGTCTTTCTCAGTCATGTCCGTTTTAAGGAGTATACTCCAGTCGCGTGTTACAGCTGTTTCTTTTCTAAATTCAAATTCTTTATTCGTATTTTTTTTTCAAATTCTTTATTCGTAACTTTTTTTCAAATTCTTTATTCGTATTTTTTTTCAAATTCTTTATTCGTAACTTTTTTCAAATTCTTTATTCTTACCTTTTTCAAATTCTTTATTCGTAACTTTTTTCAAATACTTTATTCGTATTTTTTCAAATTCTTTATTCGTAACTTTTTTCAAATTCGTTATTCGTAACTTTTTTTTTCAAATTCTTTATTCGTAACTTTTTTTTTTTAATTCTTTATTTGTATTCACCTGAAATGTTGCGACAGAGCTGTCGTCTCCGGAGCGCGACAGCTGGAACGCGTTGGGGAGCGCCGCGGCGCGCAGGTGCAGGTGCCGCAGCGGCAGGCGCGCGGCGGGGCTGCGGGGCAGCGTGCAGTCGCGCCACACCAGGAGGCAGCCGCCGCGCACGGCCGCGCGCACCCACGCCCACGACACGGCATCGTCCTTGTAGTACTGGCGGAGCACGCCTGCGGGCAACGTGTACTTTAAATGCTGATGAAGAGGCAAGGGCTGATGATCATTGCAAAAGAGGTAGTGCCACGCATTGCAAACTTGGATATACCTCACGATTACACGATAGTGGCGCAAGGCAGCTGTGCTGTCCCGTTTTGTGCGGTGCTACCGGGGAAGTACCTCTCGCTCTCACGAAACAGGCCTAAAGTGACAGCTGCGCTGTCGCGTTTCATGCGGTGTGTCAGTAGCCGCCCATGGAGGTGGGAAGAGAAAGGAGGGCAGCGCATCTGTATAACCTCTATGCGGATGTCTATAGGCGTCGGCCGTCGTGAAAATGGCCGATTGCTCGTTTGCCCCCTTATACCATAAAAAATAGTACTGATAGAACAATGTATCACACCCCAGTTTTTTCTTGTAAGCAGTTTTATTTTGACCGTTTTTTTTAACTGGTTTTTGTTAACTCATTCACAGTTTGAGGAATTTTAATTTAAACATTGAAACAAGTCGGACGAATGCAAAACGTAATGCGACCTTCAAATATTTTGAAATAATAATTTAAAAAAATAAGCATCGTTTGAAATGTACGTCCGAAACGGACTAAATAAATAAATAAATAAATAAATCTGTGGACTTTTACACACCACGTTAGCCTAGCCCCGTGCTAAGTACCGTAAGGACTTGTGTTACGGGTACTAAACAACGGAATATATTTAATATGTTTTATAAATTTAAGAAATTTTATATATATAAGATTTTTATTATAGAAATACATATAATACATATATAAACATCCATGACCAAGGCGGGATTCGAACCCGCGACCCCTGGCGCAACATGCTCCACTAATCCGAGCCCTGTACCACTGCGCCAGCCTGGTCGTCAAAAATAATAAATAAATGTATTCTTTGTTTTAGAACAGGGTGTCTCTTTTTGAAGTCGCGCCTCCCTAACGACTTAGGGAGGCGCGACTTCAAAAAGAGAAAGACTTCAAAAAAAAATTTTCAGGCCTTCCCTAATAGAATATAGTTACCTTCATATACAATCTATTTTATGAGCCATGTCTCCATATCAAATGGTTCGCGCCTTCTCTGAAAACTGGGTTGGGAAACCCTGTTTTAGAAGATAATATTTAGTAGTATACGAGGTAGTACAGCTACATTGCTTCAGGCACCACCGGAGGGTAACTCTCGCTCACATGAACTCATGGCTATATTATCGCTTTTAGTGCAGTATAAGTGGATAAGTGGATTGGACGACAACCCACCTGGATAACAATTAACCTATATGGGGAGGTATCGTTCCCTACAGATCTTCCCCTTCAATTAGCGGCTAAAATCAGCCGCAGTGGTTTAGGCGGTATTGGGTCGAGTCCGATATAGGTCTAGGGTCCACCGGGGCTCCTAGGTAATTAGGTATCGCACGTAAATGTAATACCATGCGTCAAAAAAAAAGTGAAGCGTGAGCGAGGCATGTCTCCCTGATCGTATTCGATCGGTTCAGCTGTAATTCAGCAATGACATAAGGAAGCAGGCATAGTCAGGAAACATTAGCCTACTTCCTGACGTAAATGCATGCATATTGCATATGCCTGTTACGCTTTCGCGCCTAAACTATTCTACCGATTAGAATGAATATTCAGCATATTTAGGGAAACACAAATAACCTAAGTAACTTTATATTTAAAGACGAAAACAATACTTAAAGTCACATATTATAAAAGCTTAAGAAGGTACAAAGTCATAGAAGATGTTCTAATAAAAAATTGTTTGAAAACTTAATATTGATAACAGAACACGTTTTAAGAGTTAGAATGTTTGTCTGTGTTTCTGCGCGCTTCACGGGAAAACGGCTGACTTTTTTTGATTTTGTTGTAGATTTTACCTGGCTATCGAGACCATTTCCGGCGTAGCCATAACTAGCCTATGCTTTATCATTTAACTCCAAAAGTCGAGGTTGAGTTCTACGCGGGCCACGGGCAAAACAAGGGAATAAATAAAAATACGACAACTCGTGGCAGCGACGTTTAATTGTCGCCGCACACTTATCAACTCGGAAAGGGACCATTAGCCTCCCTTATCCTTGCTACGTTTTAAGATAGTTTTAAGTTTTTACATCGGCAGTCCCTATAACATGACTGTGTTTTTAGTTTACAACTGTCTGTTTATTTCTTTCTCTTTTTATTTTTTCTCCTTTATATTTTCTGCACATCACTACTTAGCCTATTTTTATCTGCAGCTATCGCGCCACAAGCACGTGAATAAATCGGCTTACGCTATAACATTGATCACTCGTTAGCTGTCATTTAAGTCTATGATCTTGTTACTGCGTCGTCATGTGTGCAGCAGGTCCGTACTGTGATTTTATTGCATTTAGCATGTACCTGATATGAACGTGATGTGGAAATTAGCTTTGTGACGTCATAGGTGACCTCCATGTCATCATCACCAACCCGTGACAACCTTTAAATAAGGCTAAAGTTATATTTTTTTATGGTATAGGAGAGCAAACGAGCAGTCGGAGCCATTTTCATGCCCACCGACATCGACACAAACATCCGCATAGAGGCTATACAAATGCGCTGCCCTCCTTTCCCCTCCCACCTCCATGGGACACTGGCTACTTACACACCGTAAGAAACGCGACAGTACAGCTGTCACTTTACGCTGGTCTCGTGTAAGCGAGAGGTACCTCCCCGGTGTAAGCATGCAGTGTGGCACTACCTCTTACTATCATCATATAGAAAAAGATCTATAGTTTTAAAGTTTGCTTGCAATGCTTTGCGGTTTCATCCGCGTACTCCGCTGTTTTTTAATATAGCGTGATAGGCCATAGGCTAAAGGCCTTCTAGCTTGTTTAGCCAGCTATCGAATGCTCTAAGAATATTTCAAATCTGTTATGCTGGCTCAATTGGGCTTCAAAGTAGCATGGCACTACGTATTACTTGCAGTACGGCGCTCTTGGCATCATTGGCGGCATTTCTCTGTTTATGGCTTGTAAAGACTCCTAATAGTAGCAATGCTGAAATTCCACTTTCTTTATGCCGGCTTCCACTAGTTATTGTGATGCATTTTTTTTATAGCATAGGCAAACGGGCAGGTGGGCCACCTGATGTAAAGTGATCACCAACGCCCACAGACATCCGTAACACCAGAGGTCTAAGAGACGCGTTCACGCCCTTGAGAGAAGAATATGTTTAGGTGTAAGTTAATGACTTTCAATAAAGATGTCTCTTGACTCCGTGTAAGACACAGGTTCCCAAACTTTTTCGTCTAACGCCCACTTTGAAAATCAGTTACTTCGTATCGCCCCCTTATTAGTTTTTACACCTTGATATTCGAAGACAATTATGTCGTTTCTGGCCCCTTACCGCCCCCCTCTGAGCATCTAGTGCCCACAAGGGGGCGTTATCGCCCACTTTGGGAAAGACTGGTGTAAGACAATGCGTCATCCCAGGCCAAGCCAGGTCAAGACACGGGGGCCAGAAGCCAACGACCATTATGTTAATTATAATTCAAATTTACTAGAATTTTATTTTTTTTCTGCAAGTTTTAGTTCTAGCGTATCCGCTTTGTTGGCTATTTTTACGACTGACAAAAAATGCGCAATGTTATTGTGTTTTTTGATATGTAGAGTACCTACATAACATGTATTCTTTCCTCAAAGGTCGGCAACGCATCTGATATACCTCTGGTGTTACGGATGTCTGTGGGCGTTGGGGATCACTTTACATCAGGTGACTCAACTGCTCGTTTGCCTCTTATGCTATAAATAAATACATAACATGTTTGAGATATTCGCGTTCGTTACACATTTTATAATTACTTCACGGGTAACACGATAAAATATTTATTAAAGGTACTAGCGAAAACTTTGCTCGACGTTTCGGCCGGGTTACACCAGCGTTGTGCACGAGCCGAATGTTTTTTTTTGTTATGGGTAAAGAATTAACCGAGCCGCAGTGACACCTGGCCATTTGCCCGGTCTCTGAGCTTTCAGTTGAAACCAAAGGACGGCATCAGAATCTCTGATTAAAAATAGTCAGGGGCCGATGGAATATGGATTTACGTAGATTGTGTAGTGTCTCCGAGGCACGGAGGTCTAACTCTGGACTGTTATTAGGCCTCGAACCAGAACTACATGATCTGATTGAATATGCTTACTGGTCGAGACAGGCAAAGATCAAAACATCACCAACGAGATATAATAATATACGGTCATAAAAAATAATGACGCGCAAAGACATTGTTCTAAAATGAACCCAAACAACACTAACATAGAGTTAATTATATCATATTGTTTTGTTTGTTTAAATTGTGAACATTAAAAAAACGGAAACGTTTCGCTAAGTATTGTTTTCGCAAAGGAAACATTTGTTTGAGACGACGTCTTTTTGGATCCCTTCGATAATATAACTTTAAATTTAAAATTCAAAAGACATTCGGTACGCCGCTAATAAATGTAGCCCAGAACGAACGCAAGGAATACGAATGGAAAATCTGTATTTCCTTGAGAGGTGACTGACAGATAGACACACAAGCAAGCATCGAAATGGAGTTACGCAGGTGAAGTTGCGGGAAGACTACTAGTCATCTAAATTATGCAATTTTTTGGAAATCTTGAACTTGCACTATGGAAGCAAAAAAGAGTTAATACAGCTTACTCATCGGACGACAATAATAGATTTTGGGTGGACAGTTCGACCGAATGGTCGGGAGAGTTCCCGCCGATGGTTTTTTCAAAACAGACTTGGCCCATCACTTTCCCGCCGCTGCTACTCCTGTGTTGCCAGGATCAACAGATGGTAGTGATGCATACTGATATGGGAATGTTTCTAATATCTTATTTGTCTATTATCATGGCCTATTAGGGTCCCACTATTATCATGGCCTGATGGATCTCTCCAACCCCGACCCTGACGTCGGGGCAGCTCGCGCGCGGTTGCTAATTGGCCTCATCGCTGACGTATACCGGCTCATGCAGAGGAATACAACTGGGGTTTGGACTCTTGATATCGTTCAGTATTACGCATGGAACGTAGGTGTGCGAACTGCGACTATCAACTTTATCGCTATAGCTCGTGTGTACTTGTAGGGAAATACATTGGCCTGATTGGATCGTTATTTTCCCATTAAAACGCCTGTTCATTGTATTGAGCAGCATCGTAATTGGTTTAGCCACAGTGGCTTAGCAGGCTCAATCAGGGTCTGGCCATATAAATAAATAGATACTAGGTAAACCTGGCTGAATTACACTCTCTTATTTATCTCTCTTGTGTTATCTTGTATATACTCTGTTGTTGTTGTCTTTTGTATTGTGTCCGAATAGATGTTTTTTCTTTCTTTCTTCTTTCTGTCTTCCTCTGTTATTTGGTTATAGACCAAGATCCCAGGACCACAAGGCATTATTTTGGTGGTCAAAATGTGTAACATAGATAAGTGTCATTCTATGCTACACATTTTGGAAATAGAGGGATGGGATGAAGGAATAAATCTGTTTATTGTGTATTGACTATTAAGTCTAGATGCAGGTAAACAATAATATAATCCAAGCTACACCTTTTGTCAATTTCAAGATCTTATTATTAGTTTATTCTGTGGTGCGGAGATACCCGGACAATCTATACTTTAAAAGTGTTAGAAACTCTTTTTAAATATTTTGAAGCACTTTAAAAATTATTCCAATAAAAAATCGTCAAATGCGACGTATAAAATCTTGAAAAGAGTATGGTGAATGTACATATTTCTTTTGCAAAAAAAGCATTTATCTTTTACTTTTTTTTTACATTCTTTTGCTCGCGGCGTTATTACCTAATGGTGCGTATTTGAGGGTCAACAGCTGAGTGCCCCGCATTGTGAACAGCCCCAGGCTCCAGGGGTAAAGTGTACCCTTGTGCATTGTGCCAGGGGTAACCAGTCACGCAGGGGTAAAGAACAAAGAAACAACGACCGCAAAAGGTATTTTTATAGTTGGTGCTAGTTTTGCGCCCGTCGAGAATTCAACTTTATTGGATAATAATGCGTGAAAATTTGTTTCCAAAATTTAGAATATTTAAATGGTTGAGACTTCATAGATAAAAAGAGATAAATTAGTAGAATTTAGATTAATCTAATAATAATAATAACAACCCTATAAAATTCTATTCTATATTTTCGTTAGTACTTTGAGGAAATTCAAAGATGTCTAGGTCTTTAATAAGTAGGTACCTAACAGATTATTCTAAGAAATACAAATCATGAATAGTATGAATAAGAATATGAACTTATAGCCAGCGCCATTCTAAGAAATCTCTTAAAAATCTCTTTAAAAAAGTGCTAAATATGTAGGTAGATAGAAAATTAAATATTGTCTTCACTTTTCTTTTCTACAAACAACATTTAGGTTGTGTTGATTCACAACCTAAGCGCTGACCATATTAACTATTATTATTATTATTATATTAAGCCCCATTGTTGGGCAAAGGCCTTCCCCCATTCTTTCCACTTTTCTCTGTCCAGAGGTTCATCAAGCCAATCAGGCAGGTATACGTCGAGTTCATCTCGCCATCTCCTTTTTGGTCTGCCGCGTCGCCTCTGAGTCTGGGTCCCATAAAGTGGCGATTCTTGCCCAAGACTCGTCAGGTTTGCGGCAGACATGTCATGACCAGCTCCATTTGAGCTCCGTTTGTTAAAAAAAATACAGTGAGACTAAAACCTTTTTCGAAGTCTAACAATTCACTTTCCAAACTAGTTACGTGACTAAGTATGTGAAGATCAAGTCTCGACGCCAGTCTAGACGTTACACAAGCTAAGTACGTGCTAAGTGTCTAATTTGCTAAATGCTAAGACGCAACGGCTACAACAAATTATCACATATACACATCACCTGAGAATCATAGAAGTTTAGCATCTTGTAAACCCTGTTACCTGTATCTGTGTGTACAGCCTTCAGACCTTGCATGGCCCGTGGAGGTGGAAGCTAGGGAGGCAGCGTAGCTCTATGCAGTCTATGGGCGTCGGTAGTCTTGAAAATGGCTCCGACTGCTCGTTTGCCCCCATGTAGCATAAAAAAGGCCGTTAATGCCGATGGCTCCATACTCCTTCTTTATAGTATAAGGAGGCAAGGCAAACGAGCAGACTGAGCAATTTTTATGACTACCCACGCCCATAGCACAGAAGTTATACAGATATGTTTCCCTCCTCCCTTCTCCATGAGCCACCGGCAACTTACTGCACACGGTCCAGCTGTCACTACGCCGCTGCTATCGTGTAAGAGTGTAATTAGTAAATACTAATTAGTAAATGCACACACACATTTTTCTCCTAATAGTTTATTTAAAACGGCAGCCATTACTTTTGAAAGCGTCGACCGACGGTCACCAACGACAATATTATCGCAACGGACGAACTACATTATGATAACATAATATGTTTAAACTGCCATACCAATAACACTGTATTTGGATTATAAAAATTTTCTATAACAAAACTAAATAAAATCTGATCTTTCCGAGGTTTCATTTAATACTACCGCAGATGGGATCTGAGCAGATAGATTTCATTTTTGTATGAGGTAGTGGCCCCGCTGCATGCAAGCGTGCAGCCGAATAGGACCGGCACGACCGCGTTGGTACCTCTCACACGGTGCCGCCGTAGTGACAGCTGTGCTGTGGAATTTCGTGTGTAAGTAGCCGGTGGCCCACGGAGGGGGTGGAGGGAGGAAGGCAACGCATCTGCGGATATGCGGATGTCTCACTACAAAAAAAATCTCGTAATTAATAGTATTCCAGTTACATGTTGACAGTTTATAGTCGAGGACATCGAGGTATATTATATGTATGTACCTACATGTATACAGTATCACTACATAGTATAAAACAAAGTCGCTTTCCGCCGTCTGTGCGTCTGTAGGTACGCATAAATCTTTAAAATTACGCAACAGATTTTGATGGGTTTTTTAAAACATAAAGTGATTCAAGAGGAAGGTTTATGTTTAATAACATCCATTAAATTGTGTAGAAATACTGTTTATTTAGAATTCCAATTCGATTGAATTTTGAAATCAACGCGGGCGAAGCTGCGGGCGGAAGCGAGTAGGTAATATGCCAAAGTATATGAATATCCGTTTCGTTTTTGCGTGAAAGAATAACAAACATACTCACGAATGTTCACGTTTTAGCAGGATGTACGGTAGTCGGTAGGTGCGTTTTTTTTACGTTCCCTGCATATTGAACATCCTTACTTAATATTATAAATGCGAATGTAAGTTTGTTTGTTACCCTTTCACGCGAAAACTGCTCAACCGATCATCATGAAATTTTGTACACATGTTCTTGGAGGTATTAGAAGTAACATAGGATAGCTTTTATCCCGAAAAAATGTTCCTGAGGGATGCCATGGAATGATTTTCCACGATATCGAAATTTACGCGGGCGAAGCCGCGGGGCGCAGCTAGTGTTCTATAAATTTATTAACAGTTTTCTCCAGGGAATTAAGCATTTTCCCGCGGTAAAAGGTAACCTATGTTCATTAGGGACAATGTCGGCTTCTGATGTTAAAATAATTTATTAGATCACTCCAGTAGTTTCGGAGCTTATTCACTACAAAGAAACAAACAAACAAACAAACTAATCTTTACTCTTTATGATATTAGTGTAGACAGATTATTTACTGTTTTGAATTACGTTCTCATGTAGTTTTCTCATGAGAAATAATGTGTGATGCTATTAATTGTTCATTATATTCTCATTATTAGTAAATATATCTGCTTCTAGCAGATTCTCTAATACAGTATAATGTGGATTGGACGCCCGCAAAAATGTTTCTAGGCTGAAGAGGCAAAGTGTAGGACCGTTGAGAAGTTTGGCCTTTTCGCGCTGGAGGGATCCTGTAGCCTGCAGATCCGGGATCCTCCGCTCAAATCGGCTGAAGGCTGGGAGTTTAGTCGGTAGGGGCACTATAGCCTGATACCCAGGAGCCACACGGGGTCCTGGGTAGCGTGCGTAAAGCATTACTCTGCGTCAACAAAAACAAAACGAACGCTGTCCCTCCGCATTGTATTTTGTTCGTTGCATGTGCATCATTTACCTTTACCAATGAAGGCTAAAAATAACCTTCATTGCTACAGCCTAAACTACAGTTTTCCAATATGTTTATAGACCAACTAATTTTTTTCCTAAATCTGGAGCAGGGCAGTACAACCGAACTAGAAATTAGGTCATTGAATAATTCGCGTCGCCAAATGTTTATTGTACTTATTTAATATAGATAAGGCGTACGAGAAACGTAGTCCCGAGATCAACGACAGTTTCAAATTCATAAATCAATATGGCTGCCGATTCAAAGACAGCTGTGCACGGTTTAAAATATTGTAACAAATTGGTACACAGACCTACTACTACCGAGACTAATACAAAATAAATGTTGTCTTTTAATCATTTATATATAATATGTTTACATAATACTAGCGGATTCAATTGTATTGTTCTGTCGTTTAGAATTTTACCCGTTTTCCCATGGCAATGAAGCATTTTCCCGCGGTAAAAGGTAGCATATAACCAGTGATAACGTCGCGCGTCGCCTTTTAATGCTGAAAGAATTTTTCAGATCGGTCCAGTAGTTTCGTAGGCTATTCATAACAAACAAACAAACAAATCGTTGTTCCTCTTTATAATAGTTGACAACATTTTGTAATAAGTATCTTACTAACAATAACAATCTAAGTTGGTATAAACTACTTGGTCGATAAATAAATGAATTTAAATTTAATCCATACATAGCTACGTAAACATAATTTAGTAGATTCAAATAAATTAATGATTACCTACTTAATTGCTTTTAAGCCATAGTATATAAAATCTTTAAGACTCAATAAAAAATATATTATGAAATCTTTACAAGAAGCGCGCGCAAATATGAATTCTTAACGGCTGTTCCGATTAATGATTTATTTATTTATTACTATAGTCGTCAGCCCTTCGCAATTTGTTATCCAGAAAAATGTCAATATTAGTTTTACAATAGGTATTTTAGTTGACAATGGCTTAAAAGTTACATTTGGCATTAATAATATACCAATAGCAGTAATGATTGATCAAATTAGTAAACCCAGAAAAAACGGAATGATTCAACCAGCATTAGCAGATTATATTTTAGATAACATACTTTACTACTAATTAACATAATCAAGGACACATTTTATATTCATATATTTAGGTAATATCAGTCTGCCAAATTTTTATTTCACAAATTGCTATAATAATGCTGATATAGAGAAAAAAAGCATTATACCCACATAATATTTAATACCTACGGGTACTTAAATAAACTACCT
>LUGF01055046.1:59682-69729 GCA_001625245.1 Calycopis cecrops | reverse complement strand
ATCATACGACGACATTAATTATAGTCTTGTCGTCACACTCTTGTTTTTTTAAAGAGCATGTCCGGTGAAATCCGGATGATATGGATCACAGCAATCCGATAAAGAATATGGCTTCTTGTCGCTTCCACAGCACAAGCTCAGATATGAAAAAAAAGGTCGTATGTTAAATATAAAAAACTTAAACAATTTTAATCCTATATCGTATACTGTACCTATAACAACCAACTTCTGTTTAAAAATGATATTTTCGAGTTGATTTTAAAGGGATCTTAACAAACTAAAATACCTCGGGGTATACGGGAAACAATGAGAACAGTATCTTTCCTGGTGAGAGATTAATGAGATATTTCCAGAACTTTTATTTTTCAAGCAAAGATCTTGTTCAATTTATCTCGCCGCATCCCTCACAATCTCGGTCTTTTAAAATAAATTGTTGTAAGTTAGAATAACAGTGAGCAAGAGCCTCTTATAATACTTATTTCACGAGCCCCGAGCTATCAGCGGAATAAACTAGAAAATTAAACAAGATAGGGCTTTTTATTATAATACTTTAATTTTGTCCTATATTTTATCAGCTTCTGAAGATGGTTATAATATGGTAATCGTAAGAGGAGGCCATATTGGATTGCTACGAAATTCGGGTCAGTTTAATTGGGGTAGTACATCACGTTCACATACCACCTTAAAAAAATGCCTATGCTATACATTTCGTGCTTTTGTGACGTTTAGTAGTCCATTGGACGGAATGAAACAGTCAATTTATTTGCATTACCAGTAACCATTCGAATGTTGACGAGCTTGGATAGTCTCCAAATAGCTCCTATTACTAGTTTGTCTCTCTTTACGGACGGAGATTTGCCTAGCGCGTAGTGTGTAGTAGTGACTTGCGAGTGATATCCTGCATGATAGTTCTAAGTTTTCAATAAGGAAACATTAAAATATTCAACACTAGCTTCCGCCTGCAGATATGAGCGATATTATCCGCTATACAATTATAAATATAGTGCAAATTTTTTACGTATAGTTTACTTAAACTATTTATCAGTATTTTTTTAGAAAATGTAACAAAAAACAATAATTTTGTCAGAGAGAAAGAGTTTCTTATAAGTATGACATAACGTGAGGAACAAATAAGGTATGGAATGCGCGTTCCGCCATAAAAAGGTTACCTAATCCGTCTTCGCGTGTCATCTATAAGCCCAGAATGAAACGTGGCTTCGTAGCTGATGTGAAATTGTGTAATTTCGTGAAAAGTTAATCTTACGAATTTCAATGAAATAGGATCTGCAAAAGATTTAAAACATCAAACAACATTCACAACTTCATAAAAATCGTTATTTGAATATATATAAATACATGATAAAACTAGAAACTATACAATATATAACAAATGACCTACGTCAGAAAATATTGTTTACAATGTAATACAAAAAAACGAATTTTATCCCGGTTATACATAATAAGTAACGTAGAGGATAATATCAGGGAACACAATTAAACCGGATTCCTAAAAAATCCTTTTATTACAATGTGTGTAACATTCGAGTAAACGAAACAAATAAAGAAATGAAGATACAAAGTAAACATAACTTACGCTAAGAGTATGCATAAATAGCGTCTTCGTTACTAAATGTAAATCTTCGAAACGAAAAAACTATTAGTATGAAAATTTACTGAATGAGACGTTCGCTTTACGATTACCTAAAGTGGATAGTATATTTAAGCATTTACTATAAACATTTTTTTTTAACATTTTCACCATAAAGTAGATAAGAGTCTGTTGCGATAACGATTTTCGTACAGTACCAGCATCAAGTGTCTGTTATGCTGTCGTATTTTGTGCGTATTGTCCGAGAAGTAACTTACATAACGACCGGCTTACAAAGAATATAATTCCAGTCATTTCTGAGTATAATAAACGA
The DNA here is from genome assembly GCA_001625245.1 of Calycopis cecrops. NCBI lineage: Eukaryota > Metazoa > Arthropoda > Insecta > Lepidoptera > Lycaenidae > Calycopis > Calycopis cecrops. The sequence continues at coordinate 67,807 of LUGF01055046.1, read as the reverse complement.
ACGATAATAAATTAAACATGATACGCCTAGAGCTAATAATATTCAAGCAGCAAATACATTTCAATTATTAAAATATATTTCTTTTTTCATAGATAAACAAACAAATATCATATTTTTAGTTTAAATTTCCTAGCTTGGATAAAGAGATAAATTAGATCGCAGTACGTACAAAATTAATCCAAGTAAAGTCACTTTCATCTCGTAGCCTTGCCGCACTTTCTTGCAAATATTAAATAGATGTAATAAGTTAGATGTGGTGCTGGCTTATAATACATAACAATTTTGTTGAACCAGCGGCCATATTAGGTATTTCTGACTCGATAGGTGCTATGATTCAAGAAAACAGCATACTCGTGTTTTAAAGACCAGCAACGCGGCAGGATCTCTGGTACTTCTGAAGTCTATGAGCGGTGGTAGTTATTAGAAAAAGAGGCAAACGAAGAGGCAATAGACCTGCTGATTTGCCCCTTTTTCTTCTACATTAAATGTGATGACCGCTGCAACTTAAGAGGATAGGATTCACACTGATGACAATTCTTACATCCATATCAAATCAAAACTATTTGATTAGTAATTTAATACATTTACCAAGCCTTTTCCCTGATGATTGCTTTATGATAGAAATAATCAAATAATTACTGATAGTTGCTCTACCAAAGAGCACTATCTGTTAACGAGTCAACTAAAATTTTCTCTTTCGAAGAAATCAGAAAGCTTTTAAACTCGGATGGCCCGCCTTTAATTTGTGAAGTAGGTACAGAAGCAATTATCGGAACTGATACTTTAGCCTCCAATACGTTTAATATAATTAAATATCATACACCATGGACGACACTTCCATTAACTTGCACAAATTTATTTATTATCAAGTCGTCCGTATAATGGGTTATAGAGATTAATTAATGAAAACACTATCCTTTAAAATCATCCTTATAATATGCATATATATGGATAAAATCAATTACTAGTTATTTCACTGAGCACAACACTTATTTCGCCATTGTCCTTTGTGTTATTCATTTGGTACAAAGTGTATATTATGCTATAAACTGAATATTATTGTACACTAGCTTCCGCCCGCGGCTTCGCCCGCGTGGATTTTGGACTTCAAAATTGATTCAAAATTTTAACTTATTATGTTATTCTGATATGAAAGCTATATTACTGTAAAGTTTCATGAAAATCCGTTCAGTAGTTTTTGTGTGAAAGAGTAACAAACATTCTTACAAACTTTCGCATTTATAATATTAGTAGGATGTTATGACATTGTAACTAAGGTAAACAGTTTATGTTTAATTTTCAACACTTGCCAAAGACACATAGAAACTTCATCAATAATTTTGTGTAATATCAATGTGTCAAATGTATGGTAGTGTGTATAAAGTTTTATTTATTAAATTAAAGTACTTTATGAACAGTAATATTAAAATATATTAGCGTTCTGCCCTTCTCTTACACGTAAACTATAAGTGTGCCAAAAATACTCCTCCGTTCGCTCAATTTCGGTAAAAATGTTTCCGAAGTTTTTACTTCTAGTATATATATATATATTCATATGGGGGCCATATAATTCATATGTCGTTCTCGTTCGCCAACTGAATATGTTATAGGATAACAGTGGAACACGTATGCGTGTCGTAACTTTATTAAGAATAGCTTATCACATCGAAAGATATCATCGTTATACAGAAACTTACATTTTTGTCATTCCTGTTTTTACAAAAAGATAAAAATAAGACGCCATGTTTGAAATTTAGATCACTATACCTACCGTTAAAATAATTTTTATTCCACAAAAAGTAACAGGCAAAAATAAAAATGTAGTATGATTTTCTGCCACTTGTATTATGAAACATGATAAATGTTATCTCGCAGTCCAGACTGCATTAGGACAGACGTGATCTAGATACAGAATATTTTAAACAGATTCAAGTATTTTATATTTTAACGGAGTACAAATTCAAATGTCGCACGAAATGCGATATTATTATTTTTTTCGCGATGTCCGGTGAGCGAGTGACGCTTACTCGGTCGTGACGGCCCGATTCGCCATATAGCATTGGTACTTCGCTTAATGTTGCAAGCATTTAGAATGTTTTAAGCAACTATTTAGATTATATACAGGGTTATTATTTGATTACCGGCCAAATTTTACAATAAGGATGTAAACATCATTCCAAGGATGTGTTTTAAATTTTATCGTCTAATTGTAATATTTTGTTAAATAAAAATCGATTTGAAATGGTCCTTAAAAATACATTGATCGATCGTGTAGTGAGAGGGTAGGGTACTACTACATTGAAATAACAATATAAGTAATCACACATGTACAAAAATATTTTGTGTTGTTACAAAAGCACACTAGTAAGGCAAGTATGTAATTCAATTTAATAGTACAATCTACGTGCAAAGGGATTGAAAAAAAAATAACGATACAAAAATATCATTTTTTTGTCTTTGCTCTACTTACAGTGGAGAGTGATGTCTCCGAAAAATATATTTGTTTATATTTCTTTATGTAAACACAATATGTGTATATAGGGTTGTTAAGAGCAAGAGGCATTAAATGAAACCACATATACTTCATATAAATGCCTACAGTTAATCCGAAACTAGGTATTAAAATTAAGTTTACGACAAGTGTACGAAAATACTTTTTTCAAACATGTTACACGAGACCGGCGTGAAGTGACAGCTGTGCTGTCGCGTTTCGTGCGGTGTGTAAGTAGTCGATGGCCCATTGAGGTGGGAGGAGAAAGGGGGGGCAGCGCATCTGTATTGTCTATATGCCGATGTCTATGGGCGTCGGTTGTCATTAAAATGGTTACAACTGCTCGTTTGCCCCTCTATACCATAAAAAAAAAGTTAAATAGCGAAAAATTGTAAACACTCTTTGTACCGGGCGGCTACAGCGACCACGGGGTGAATGACCCCGGTCGGCCATAGTCGGCGATCAGCTCCGATACAGCGTGTACGAAGTGAGAAAAAACTTTAAAAATTCCTCTGGCTAAACTAGTGCTCCAATCGATCTGACTTTTGTGTTGTGGCCTGTAAATGATACTCTAAATATGCGGTTTAATTTAATGTCTCTCGCTTGTATCAACATTGTATATGTACGAAAATATAGTCGGTCCATTGTACTTTATGCAGCCTAATTGGCTGAATCGAACTTGGCTTTTGTCGACCACCCCGATAAAATCAAATAAAACTTGTAAATATGAGGATGAAATGAAATTTATCTGTATCGTTGTAGACGTATAAAATACTATGCAATATAATCATAATTAAAATGTTGAAATAAAAAAACTTAAATTTACATTTATTTAACCTTTGATCATTTAATATTACTTAGGGTCACCCGGGATCGTTTAAATTTGATCTTAAAAAAACTTAAATACACATAATAAGTTTACTTCAATATTATTTAACCTTTGATCATTTAATATTACTTAGGGTCACCCGGAGATCGTTGAACTTCAGAGACAATCAGACTGGCTGACAATATTTATGTACTTAAATCTTTTTTGCAAAAAACTATTACAGTTATCAATTTTCTTGCGTGTGTGCGTGCCGTATTATGTATCATTTTAATTAAAATAATGTTTTCTCAAATACACATTTAAAAAATAGCACCTTTCAATTCTTCTTGTTGAAATCTTCATGTGTGCAAAATTGAGAACTCCTTCTTTTGCTCAATTCTTAAAAAAAAGAGATCGAATGGTTTACAATTTCGTATCTAAAGGGTGATTTCTTGGTCACTAGCCCAATTTTAAAATATGGATGTAAAAGTCAGCACAAGAGTGTGTGTTGTTATATTTTGTAAAATATACATTGATTTGAAATGGTCCTTAAAAATACATCGATCGTTCGCACACCAAGAGTGTAACGGCTTGATCGCGCTCAGAGTGTAACAACAGCTGATTGTGTTACTTGCATTATTATTAAATTTCTCATTCACTTTAATTGTAAATATTATATGTGTATTTTAAACAGATTTTTATAAAATTATTAACTTAATAGACTTAATGGCATCAACTATTTTAATAAAACAACAGATTAAAATTTTTCATTCATACTTTGGCGAGCTTCAAACAGTTTTATAAGATTATTTATTTCTGTAACTTACAATAAATTTCTCAATGGTATTAAAATTTTTGAAATAAACTTTTTTTTTTTTATGGTATAGGAGGGCAAACGAGCAGTTGTAGCCATTTTCATGACTACCGACGCCCATAGACATCTGTATAGACTACAAATGCGCTGCCCCCCTTTCTCCTCCCACCTCCGTGGACCACCGGTTACTTACACACCGCACGAAACGCGACAGCACAGCTGTCACTTCACGCCGGTCTCGTGTAAGCGAGAGGTACCTCCCCGGTCGTGCCGGCCCAATTCGGCTGCATGCAAGCATGCAGCGTGGCACTACCTCACCTAACCAAGGTTATCAAGGTTGCGTACGCCGCGCGCCGGCACCGCTCTAAAGTTAGGTGCAAACTTCACAACTGCCGCTTGTGCCATGTATCCACGCGTTTTGCTTTTGCATCGGACGAAAATATTTTATTTACTTTTTTATTTCAAAATTTTAAATTATTATCAATTCAGAACCAAATCCATAAATTTGACCAGTCTTAAATAAATTACCCTGTATGTATACCTTAGTTAATAGCACATAATAAGAGGGTCTTTTATTTACTCAATTATTATTTAATACCAACGTAGCACAAGTGTAGCATCAGAATTTTAATAATGTAATATTCTTAGCATATTTCTCTTGCTCTTAGGCTTTAATCAAGATTTCAAGCGAAACAATTTTTTGTTAAGTAGCTTCGTTACAAAATTTTAAGAAATTGAAAATACATTCTTTTTAAAACTTATAGTTTTGTAATGAAGTAATAAAAATACAGTACATGAATGGTAATCGTTCGTCGTTAATCTGAACTAAGGTACACCTCTAGGAAATGTACTTTCCATCGGTGTTGCTGTCTTTTGATTAAAATTTGGGAAAATTCTAGATAAGAAAGTCTCGTTTCGACTGTAGTAAGAAAATCGTTACATTGAAAAAAGAAGTATGTCAATTTTATGTCACGCAATTATGTACCACAAGCGTAACAAATGCATGTTACGGTTGTGGCAGAAAACAAGGATGAAAGTTGTTTGGAATTAGAAGAACTCCCATGCGAATTTGACTCTTTTTTTTCTCGTAATCGATATTACAATATATTCCCATATATGTTTTTACAATTAAATTTAAATAGAAAATAACTAAAATAAAATATAAAAATATTAACAAAAAAGTTATTCCATCTTTTAGGAGACTGGCTTGGTATTTGACCTCTTTTTACAAGAGTAAACCACACAAAATGACATTTTTATCGATACACTTTCGGACGTCCATTTGATGTTTTACCGATACAGTATGCACGTTATGGCCGAAATCGATTTTTCAACTAGTTTTCTTGGACGCATTAGATAATTTGATCTAACATCTCAGCAGAGAGGAACGCGCTAGAGTGGCGTATTCTTTACTAAATTAGCTAAGGGATTAAAAATCTCACAAATCCTCATAAAGCTGCGCTTTTTGGCTAATTATTTAATTAACTATCTACGTTTTAACTTTTCTTGAAAACGAGAGCTGGAGATCACGTACCGGTCTCAGGGCGGAAACAATCCTCTAGTTTGTGAGTGTCAGCGTCAAGTATTTTACGATCCATTTACATTCAGAGCATGCACAAGTTTCATTGTTCGCTTAATGTTTGTGCAAATGTTCCAATTGACACCATTGAACGCTCAATTCACTTCGCTCTGCATACATTTCTGTATGCGGCCTGAAATTTACTTCACTTGCCTTTTTTGTTTAGGCGACAAGTATACTTATTATTTATATTCCCGTGAGGAAAACATTAAACAGTAAGTTAAAATGTTCCTTTAGTTTCGGAGTCGTGTGCCACTAAAATAAAAGATACATTTGTAACTAATTGATAAATGTTTTTATTACGACGCCTTTTTCATAACCTTGAAAATTTAACTTATTTATGTGATACATGCTCATTTCTATGTTATGAGTAGAACCCGAAATACGACGACGTCTAGTATTAGACGGATTCTTTTCGGGTAAAGCTAGAACTAGCTGGTATTTTTCCTTTTAAAACAAGTTCCTGCCAAATCTATCGGTTTCAAGCCGGCTATAACTATGTAGATTGAACCAAACTATTAGAATATTTTCACAGTAGAGTCATTCTATCATAACATAAAAAAAAACAAAAAAAAAAGGCAATTTGTTTGTTTGTGAAATACAAAACTCCCGTAAATGTAGATGCTATACAGTGTTAATATGCCTGGACCCTGGCCTGTATGAGCAATGCATGCAGATAGGTATTGTGTAGGTATTCAGTATTGATATTATTCGGTATTTTGTTCAGCATAGCAACATTTAATATTTATATAGATGTAGCAAACGCCACGTGGTGGGAGCCGAGTAATAATTAATACAATTATTACTACAGTTGTTGAAGTCACAGTTAGAACAGTTAATATAAAGTCTAACAAACAACGCAAAGTTTATTTTAGTCAAAATTAGAACCGTTTTGAAAAGACCGTTGCAGTTAGCTTCCTTTACATACAGGAAGATGAAATTTAAAATTGTATAAGATCTTAATTAAGGCTTGAGTGTAATTGAAACAGTTGCTAGTGAAAGGTTAACAGGCAGTTATTTTAGTATTCCAAAGCGGAAACGTTAAACAGAGTGACGCTTAAATGAGCTACTACAAAACGATCAGCTATAATTTATGATGAGAACACTCAAGGTCTACTTAAAAGCTGTAGAGAGGGGATGCTGTAGCCAAAATTCCGCTAGGATGATTACTAATATCCAGTATATTATAAACACTTGCATATTATTATTAAAATTAAAGAATAATACTCTAGCATAGGCTACTGTTCCACTGCAGGCGAATTCCCACAATAATATGGGACATCATGGATACACGCGTAATTTTATCGTGCTTAATTGGCTCGTTCTCAAAACACATTCGAAAACTTGCTCACAATTTAACAATAAACGTATAATTAATTACATTTATCACAGTCGTCTAGAAATAAATTACGGTAGTTTAAGAAGTTGCATTTATTATAACTTTCAACAGAACTATACTCGGAAATCTAGTTTTGTGGTCAAACTAAGTCTTATTTCTTTTTATGTCTTTTAAGAAATCAATGCACATATAAACATAGTATACATACAGTTACATTTTTTTTAGCAAGATTATATCACTAATAAGTAACGACGACGTTGAACGTGATATAACATGATAACCCCTCCGTGAGCGTTAGTTAAGGGTCATAAACTATTCATGACATTCACTGAAAATATGTCCTTTCATTAACATCAAAACTTCGATGTAACCATCATTTGTAATACGACCCCAGACCCCGGGGCACAATCACAATCGGGCTCTCGTAATAAAGTCTGAGACTCGCTGAAGCGTATAGGCAATTCCGCATAAGAAAAATATTTCTCACGCCTTTAAAAGTTAATCATTTCGCAATGGCATCATAATGAATTGTAAAGTAATCAGTGCAATTTATTTTCCATGAGAAAAAAATAAGTGTAGTTTGTTCTATAATATACTTTTTTATATTATTTCCACTTTTTATTAACTAAAATTACATTTACATCAGGTATATAACATATACCTTATGATGAGTGTTCGAAACCGGTCGTATTAAATGTAATTTTAGTTAATAAAAAGTGGAAATAGTATAAAAAGTAAATTATTTAACAAAACTATAACTTGAATTGGCCCGCCACGCCCAATCCACCTTCTGATTCTGAATTTTTTCTCTGGGGATTTTATAAAGAGATGGTTTACACACACGAAATAAACACGGAAGCAGAGCTGCGTGAAAAACTAAGGCAGGCCGCAACAAAAATTAGACAACATACTAGTAGTCTTAGGAGACTGAAACAGAATTTTTTAAGACGTTGCAGATTATGTATTGAAGCGGAAGGAAGACACTTTGAAAATTCACTATGAATAAAAATCAATCATAACTGTTTTGTTTTATTAATTATTAATGTATCACAATAATTAATCACACATAGCCAACCTAATTTACCATAGAAATA
>LUGF01055046.1:45518-58005 GCA_001625245.1 Calycopis cecrops | reverse complement strand
TCACCGTTTGGAACACCTGTATAATTAAACAATTAATATCCATTTTTGGAAATAACATGTATGTATTTCAATGATATTAGTTTTTCTTATAAATTATAATCCAGGGGTAAGATAATTTAACGGAAAATAGTTTAAAGAAAGACGCTTTTTCAGAAGTAGCTTAGAAGTAATATGGCAAGATGCCAATGAACTTCTGACAAATAAAAGACTACGATTCCTATATTCAAAGTTTCACGAAGTTCCGTCCAACAGCCACTATTACGGAAACTAAGATTTTTGTAAGGCTTGCGTATACATATCATGCGCCGTTTTAGCTAACGATAAATAACATAAATAAAAAAAAGCCGGCCAAGTGTGAGTCCGACTCGCACACCGAGGGTTCCGTAATCCAAACGTTATGCATGGTTTTGAATTATTGTAACTTTACGCCTGCCGTTTAAGTTAACAAACGTATATAAGCGGTCGCCCACATCATTTAGTAGGCGCCTTACAGTAGTAATAAGTTGATAACGATTCTTCCAATGATCTACATACAATTTACTAGTTTTCAGATTTATTCTGTATAATATGTATATATGTGCTATAAGTTCTTACTTTTTGTCAAATTTCACAACTCCAGGTCAACGGGAAGTACCCGATAATTTTTGGTTTTCGACAAAGTACGTTTTCATACAAAATTTGTGCATAATTGGCTATAACTTTTTATTGCCTTTACTTAGAAGTGTGATTTTTTCAAGGCATCAAGACGTAACTGACTTCCGTATTTGACAAATTTCAGCTTAATCCCTTCACGCGTTTTAGAGAAAAAAGGTCTTGACAGACAGACAGTACAGACAGACGGACAACAAAGCGATCCTATAAGGGTTCCGTTTTTTCTCTTTGACATACGGAACCCTAAAAATAACCGTTACTAAACTTTTTTTATGATATAGGGGGCAAACGAGCAGGTAGTTAGTGACTACAGCCGCCCATAGATATCCACAAAACTAGGTGTCTTGCAGACGCGTTGCCGGCCTTAAACTAGAGTCAAATTATCTTTATTTAATTAAATTGTTTTCAATTAGATTAACTTTTTATATAACTCATTTCTTGAGAACACTGATACACTCTAGTTGAGAATATAATAATTAATCTACATATACTAATATTATAAAGAGAAAAGATTTTTTACTTTGCTTGTACCGAATAAGCTCCAGAACTAGAGGACCAATTTTAACCATTTTTTCACAAAAAGAGAGCTTGATAATTAGGAAGTAAGGGATTATAATTTATTTGTATATAAAATAAGATAAACTATTTAAAAAATATAATACGTATAAAATTGCTATGCCGATTGCGTGCGTTCTCCGCATTTGCTATCTGCTACCAATAATAATTAGGTACCCTGAATGGATACAACCTACAAGCTTAGTTGACATTGCATTTGAAATCATCAATACTATTTTGGATGTTTCGGTGAAAATTAATATATTGCGTCTTCTCGAAGATGAATATTAATTCTAATTATATCTTGAAGATGAAAATTTCGTTTCAGATTAATAGCTCTGCTTGGGAATTATGGCGAGGATGAATATTAATATCAAGAGCTGAATGGCAAATGGAACTCTTGCAATACTAAGAGTTCCTTTTCCTCCTTTAATGCTAAGAGTTCCTTTTCCTCCTTTAATTTGGGCCTTGACGAATTACTACGTTATTATTTAGTGCTTGAGCCTTTCCGCTTCTATGACATTATTATTTAATTTAATGAGCGCAGTAGCGCTGCTATAAATGACAATCAAAGCATCGCCGAAACATTGTTAACTCGCTTCAATATTTAATAATATAACTTTTTTTTTACATTACATAATAATAATAATGATATTTATTCAATAAATGTACATACATGGTTAAAAACAAGTTAGCAATACATAACATACATATTTTGAACTTTCAATTCAATCAGTTATTATTTGGCTTAAAAAACTAGTATCGAATTAAGAAAGAAATATTGGTGGTGGCAATGGTTCTGAACGCTGTTTATTTTTTAAATCTTTGTTGTGTGTTTTCTCTAACTTTTGACTTGACGTGGCTCTTATATTCGAGCCAGATTATTAAGACACATAACAGATGTGAATGATATATGTCACAAGAAGGTATATGATGAAACTTATGAATCTGAATTTCTCTTTTCCCCGACTTCTTTAATAAAAATAATGCAGAATCAAATATTTTTTTTATTGAAAGTATTGACAATTTTTATTGGGATAATCTAATGTAAAGAATATTGCCATTGTTTTTTATAAATAAGGAAGTAAAAGTCAACCTAAGAGTGTGTTTTAAATATATCGTCTAATTGTAATATTTTGTTACTTTCATAAACATCCATTGAAATGGTCCAGAAAAACAGCTGTTACGCAAATATAATTGCGGAATTTCCAGTTTAACTGTTAAATTAACAGACTTAATAGTTAAGTATATTTATTAATTGTTTTATGGTAAATAATTAATTTTAATATAAACAATTCATTAAAGTTTTCCAATCTTACTTTAGCGAGCTTAAAACAGTTTTATGGGATTATTTATTTCTGAAAGTTACAATGAAATATACTTTTCTTTAGGAAAGTATCTTTTTACCCTTTAGGGTATTCAAATATTTGAATCCGACTTTTTCAAAGTTGCGATCGCTGGCACCGCTAGACGGTCATATTCAAAATTCACTGCCGCTCGCGCCGCACAATTGTTTAGTTAGTAGTTTAGTCTAAAGTACTGTATTGTTTATATATCTCTTCCTAATTTTTTTCAGTTCGCGGGAAAAAGATATATAATACTAGCCGAACAATGCTTCGTAAAAATGGACATTTCCCTTGGGATTTTATGCAAGCTAAACACGGAGGACACAGCTGGTAGCAAAATTTGTATATACCATGTTATCCTGAGTTACTGAAAGAATTATCATGATCGGATGAGTTTTTCCAAAGATACAACAACACCTCTTTTTGTGCAATAAAATATTATAACTGTCATATAAAAAGTTTTGATATAGTTAACACTTGCGGAAATATAAGAAATCATTTATGGAAATTTATCTTTATCGAACTAATTATGATGACAGACAATAATACTACGTAACTATTAAACAAAAAGAGTTGGAATAAACCACGGGCTCTTTAGCTAGAGCGTGAACTCACGCAGACCTGCGCCTAATTAGTGCTATGAATGTCTACTTAAAACTGAATGACTCTGGAAAAGTTTTACGGACAAGACAAAGCCTCAAGTACAGTACAGTAGCAAAAATTCTTGTAAAGCGATCAGACATATTTTGTGTTATCTAATAATTAAATGTAAGTTTTTTTTTTGGTTATGCTGGGGAATACATTTGATACCTGGGAGCCCCCGATGGCCTCTAGACATAATTGTCGAATTTGATACCTGGGAGTGTAATACCGACTTAATCCCTGCGGGTGTCTTCAACCGCTATAATCGGAGGGTCCCGGATCTACAAGCAACACGGTCCCACCAACGACAGTCACCGACATCTTGCAGTTTTTGATGTCTTAGTTGATCGCGAGCCGCCTTTCGAGACATTAACTTGTACCAGCAGAAGATTGTATATTTTAAGCCGAATCGCTTCTGAAAATTTCCTCAGCTTAAAGCGACCAGCCCAATTTACGAAATTAAGTCATGATAAAGAGAGATAGTACCTACTCTTCCCACTTTAATAAAGTTACTTTAAAGCTCTAGTTGTAAATAAAACGATAAAACGGTGGTTAAGATTTTCATTCCGCCGCCCTTGTATTTACGTACACATTAAATTTTATGCTTTACCAATAATTTTTATCTTAAAGCTTTTTTATTATTTTAGTCTTTAGCAAATAGTAAAAATGCTGAAAGTTATCTACGCAATATTGTGATTAGAGCAGCCAATTAGCACAAAGATTACCCACGACTTTTATTGTATACGAATCGATATTTTTAGTACTTTTTATAGTATAATAATATCGTCCTAGCCGGTTTCGGCTACGGGTGCCGTCTATATAGACGAGCCATCTGCGCAGGACATAATATTATAGTGCACAAGTGTGAGCGCAGTCACAAGTGCACTCTCTATTCCTTCATTCTCATACTCCGATGGGACGGCAGTCCGAAACGACCGGGGAAAAATCAGGCGCAGGACCGATGGCTTAACGTGCTCCCCGAGGCGCGGGGGTGTAACACCGCAACTTCCTTACTTCGAACTGTTATTTGGATTTGAAAAATTCCGATAACAATTTTTGGTCCGACCCGGGATTCGAACCCGGGACCTCACGTCTGTAGTGGAACAAGCTTACCACTAGACCACGAGGCAGTGACAGTCAGAGTTTTTATAGTATAAGGGGGCAAACGATAAATAGGAGCTATTTTCATGACTACCGACGCCCATAGACATCCGTATAGAGGTATACAGATGGGTTGCCCTCATCCCTCCTCCTCCCTCCATGGACCGTCGGCTACTTACAAACCGCACGAAACGTGGTAGCGCAGCTATCACTTTAAGCCGGTTTCGTGTTAAGCGAGAGTTACCTCCCCGATCGTGCCAGCCCGATTTAGCTACATGCATGGTGCAGCGTGGCACTACCTCTTACTAAATACTAAACAACCCTAACGCCATAATATTACCCCAAAATATTATTTCGTAGACCGTCATACAGTAATAAACTACAGATGCTAACTTGATTGTGCTGGCCCCATCTGGCTGTAAAACAGCAATGAAACTACTTATTATAGAGATTAGCGCATTCAAACAAAGAGAAAAACAAATTCTTGAGCTTTATATTATTAGTATAGATTTATATCTTTACTGGCTGGTGCCCGCGACTTAAATCGCATAGCGTAGTTCTATTATATAAAGTTATTTGTTATTGTTTCCGATTTCCCGTAGGAATGAGCGATTTTATCGCAGTAAAAAGTGTGTAGATGTTGACCAGACTTAGTATCTATACACCATAAAATGTTTCATTCGAATCCGTCCAGCAGTTTTGGAGATTAGCCAGTACAAAAAGACAAATAGACAGGCAAGAAAATTAAAAACATTGAAAAATGTCTAATACGATTTTAACATCGCCCCCGATTAGTTTTTCGTAACTATATTCAATGCACAGACACGAGGATTTTACTGTTTCGTATTATACATTAAAATAAAAAAAAAACGCCTATCTCTTATAACAAATTGTGGGTCGAATTGATATAGATAGAGTTGATCGGTGTTTGTTTCACTCAGCTACGAATTTTGTCTCGTTGTCGAAGGGATTCCATAGGAGCTATATATCAAAGCTTATGTGGCTCGCCCGGGTAACCTCGGATATCCTCCTTTTCATCTCAATTTAACATTTGGTTCACAGAAACCCATAAGGTTTTTGCCCCGGACAAATGACAACTTTACAGTACTGAGTGAAGTCATTTACCCTTTTTTGTGCTTACGACTATAATCTTGAAACTAAACTTGTGCGTTTCACTCCATTTATATAGAGCTTATTTCATCTTAAACTAACCAAAGATTATATGTAACAGAAGTGTCGTTTCTGCATTGACACCGAATTGGAGCGACAGAAAGTGACAACAATGCTTCTGAGGTTCATGTGGTCTGTGAGTAGTGGCCCATTGGAGGGGAGGAAGGCAATTTTTTTTTGGGCAAACAAGCAATCGGAGCCATTTTCATGACTACCGACGACCACAAACATTCGCATCGAGGGTATATAGAGGCGCTGCCCTCTTTTCTCCTCCCACCTCTATGGGCCACCGGGTACTTACACACCGCACAAAACGCGACAGCACAGCTGTCACTTTACGCCGGTCTCCTGTAAGCGTGAGGTACCTCCCCGGTCGTGTCGGCCCAATTCGACTACATGCAAGCAGTGTGGCACTACCTCTTACAAACTCTACTCATCTGTATAATAATCATGCGGATGTCCATATGCGGCAGTAGTGATCGGAAGACTTTAACTGCTCGTTTACCCCCTAATAATTAAAAAAAATAACACGAATATCTAATAATGCTAACACTGATGTGATGTCCGGATGAAAGTCTGGTTGACTTGCCATGGGGTTCAGAGAAGTCTTTGTTTGCGTTTGCCCTTAGTATTTAAGGTAAAGAAAATATTATAGCAAGCTGATTTGCGAATTTTCAAGAGCTATATACACTCATACCGATATACAATTATTAAATATGAAATAGTGCAATGCACATTGGAATAGGTACTGATTAAAAAGAAATTCAGGAAGGTATGAATTTTAATACTTCATCGTGTCTACGTTTCTGACCCAGAAAGAGATTTAAATAAAGTCCTTATAATATCTATTGTCTACCTCTTGTTCCTTGAATACAATAGGCTTTGTAGTTTGGAATTTCGTATGCGATATGAAACAAGGAAATACCCACACATGAAGGAAATTCAGCCCATTTGAGACGGTGTACCTGTACCTACATGATAACGGCCGCACATTAGATAACATGGAAATATTGGATACAGAACTGATAATGTAAGGTCGCGTGCTCATTAGCGAACTAAAACTGTACACATCTTTATACAGTGACTGATACGGGCGCTGTCTGCAGTTGCAGTTACAAGCCACAGAAGTTTTAGTTACACCAAGTGTACACTGTACAATGTACATATCTTGCTTTCTGCTTTTTTAATCAGGCATAATTCTACGCCTGGTCAGATCTGTCCACAGTGTTTTGCTACTCGACGATCTCTGTCGCTTGCGCAGTTTAAATACTTTTACTTACAAAATTGAATTTTAAATCTTCGTGGCAATAAACGAAAATCATACTACTAATGTTACAAACGCGAAAGTTTGTGAGTAGGTTTGTTACTCTTTCACACAAAAACTACTGACCGGATTTCCATGAAACTTTACAGTAATATAGCTTTTATATCAAAATAACATAATAAGTTAAAATTTATAGGGATTATTTATAATTTGGTTATAATATAACGATAACTGTCAAGTAAGTCGGAAAAAAATCTGCTCCCTGAGAGCAATATTGGCGTGCGCTGCCCTAATCGTTGGAGTTACACAAGGATTATTACTGTATGATTATTTATCTTAAATAGTTCTAAATAAAAGTCCGCGACAGCATATATCCATCTTTTATGTGTAAGTCACTATGACCAAAATAGTGAAGCAAACATTCAATTAAATTGGATATTTTTTAACGATGCACATTTATAATATTTATCGATCTCTTATGAAAATTTATACATCTGTCACTTTACGTATTGAATGTAGATAAACTTTGTCTTTTACACTAAGTAATTTGGACGAATAGATTAAAAGTTATTATTACGATAAGATTGACTTAAACGGAATATCTAAAGCGCCTAAAATGCGCGACGACAAAATCGATTCTCAAAGCGATTTATTGTTTCATACAATACGTATATATTTAATATAATATATATTTCAGTATAATATTTGATTATGTATAATAATAACCACACCATATTTTGTGAAATCCGAAATCCACGCGGGCGAAGATGCGGGCGGTGCTAGTAGAATATAAAATAATAAACTTAGTAGAAAACGAATCAACACTGCAACATACTTACCTATATTTTAACAATTTGCAACAATTTGTAACATCCACGAGAGCACTGCTGTTGCGATTTATTAGCCGCAAAACCGACTGCAAACATAAATTTTCACTTATGAAATTCATTAGACCATCCTATTATCAGTGTGCCACTATTCTCAGAAAGGAAAATAAAATTTAGTTTACTCTTAAGGAACTTTAAGGGTCAATTCACACCAAAAGCGCGGTGAAGCGCAGCGAAACGAAGCGCAGTTTATGTGTCATATGAATTTCAACTTTATAATAATTACTATAATACTTATTATCGAATGAGAAACTCGAACGAGTCGCGCGGATTCGAGCGACTGCGCGAGGATTCGCTGGAATCCGCGCGGAAGTCGCGAGAATTCGATAATAAGTACTACAGTAATGAAAATAAAGTTTAAATTTATATGACACTGAAATTGCGCTCCGCTTCGCTGCGCTTCGCCGCGCTTTTGGTGTGAATTGACCCTAAGTGGTACGTAAATGATCACTTAAATGTAGATAGTATAAACATTAAAGTATATTGATTTATTGAAGAGTGTATTACTACAAAGTGATAGGTTATAAAATCACTTCAATCGCATGTTTGCATGATTAGAATTAAAAGTATATAATCTATTTTCATGAACTTGTGGGTAGTATTTACCAAGTAGTATTTTGATTTACATAATTCCAAAGGACGTAATAATAATAATGTCGTGACGTACGAGAGCTAAAGAGATTAGCAGAGGACAGGGACATATGGAAAAGACTCCACCGACAAGAAAAAAATTCCAAAGGAGTACTCACTGAGAGTACCCTAAACATACAAACAGTTAATTATATTTTATTTTGAAAACGAAATGTAAAAATATTATTATCACAACATTATCAATTGAACAGGTAAGATTATTATTTTCTAATGTTATAAAAATACCTTTAACGTACCCTTAAAATATGGTGGAATAATCGGTTTTATGTTAACATTATAATACAAGTTGGGGAGAATATTCCTGGATACCAAGCCAAGTAGGTGGGTGGTAATCGTTTTCCGCATGGTTTGCGAAATTGCAAATTTTGAATATTCTGTGAAAACTAAAATCGGTGTTTAATATGGACTTAAGAATATGTTTTTTTCATTTTCGTTAAATAATAATTGTATTTTACATAGTCTCTTATTAATAAATTTTTAATTAAGATCATTATCATTATTTAAGAAAATAATCATAATTTCCATTACTCTTCCATGCTCTACATAAAGTTAATTATAACATATTATTATGTATATAAAGGTAAATATTGAACATGTATAACAAAGAAACGAGCAAATAAAGACGATCATAGTAAAAGGCAGTGTTGAATTGCAACTGAATAAAGCTAGCTAAAGAACGTTCAATGTTATTGTAAGGGAACAGAGTGCGTTTGACATTGTTCAGGATTACATAATAGGATAAAATACACTACGCTATTACGCGCCATTCTATATATTTGTCTGTGATAGTAATATGTTAAATAATTCAAATCTAGTCTTTCTTATTTGTCTGTTTATAGGTTTATAGACTGCAGCATTAAGGTCCGTGGTGCATAGTAGCCGGGCTTCACCTGGCTGCTCGCTCTACTTCTTGGCTTATTTAAGTCACTGCAATCTACTGTACTGTCCCGCTTTGATAAGGGAAGGAAATTGGAATTACTTCCTACTCCTCTGACCTTCTTCTAATTAATTTCGTTGTGGGTCCCAATGCAGATTTAGCTTTTCCCTCGAGCTTCCTGCGATCATATCAAAGGGTCAAGTGTGGTTGCCGCTGTCGATCCTGGCGATACAGGAGTAGCAGCGGTGGGAACGAGTGGTGGGCCAAAGCCTGATTTGAAAAAAAAAAAACATTAAGGTCCTAGTCGATGCTGCATGCTGCGTGCGTGCATGCGTTCCACAAAGCTGTTCCTATCACCAACTCTGAAGTCTCGGAAATCAATGTTGAAGTGAAGTTTATATGGATTAATACATCTTAATTGGTCCATAATATTATTATTAGTTTAAATTTTAGATTAACGAACCAAACTATTTGACAAACAAGGCTAACTGAAATAGACATAAAACAACTTTTCCAGAGTCATTCAGTTTTAAGTACACAATCATAGCACTAATTAGGCGCAGGTCTGCGTGAGTTCACGCTCTAGCTGTAGAGCCAGTGCTTTATTCCAACTCTTTTTGTTTAGCTACTTATGGAAGTAATATTATGTTCGTCATCTCCATTAGAATTTTAACAACTATAACGAGAAATTTCAAACAATGATTTCTCAAGTTGATGTTTATGTTGATGTCAATATTTTACCTGTTTCAAAATGTCAGTTTATTTAAAATATTGTAATATGAAAAGAGATAATATTTGCAATTTGTAATCTTCGGTACTCATCCGGTAATGATAAGTCTTTTACTAACTACTCAGGACAATATTGTAAGATTTTTTTAGTATCCCTGCGGCTTAACCTTTATAAATTCCAATGGGAACTGTCCGTTTTTTTGGAAGTAACGCCTTTTGAGCACTGTTCGGTTAGTGTTATATATATCTACTAGTTTTTGCCTGCGGCTTCGCTTGCGTCAAACTTAAGGTAACACCTTTCCCCTTTTTTGATACAGACCACGGAACAAAATACAAAAGAGACCTTGTAAAAGAACGCTACTTTAATACAGTACTATGGACAATTTTATCTAATCTAAAGGTCACTGGGCACTTTACTATGAAAACCATACCCACGGCCTACAGAAACAAAATTGGTGTCGATGTTTAGATAAACGTCCCTAGTTTACGAATATATGTGTCGCATCAATGTGACACATGGGAATCTGACCAAAAAACCTACACTAATTATATAAAGAGTTATGGATTTATAATGACACTATCCGGTTCTAAAGTCCTCGCGGGCGAAGCCGTGGGAAGATCAGCTAGTTAAAAATAAAATATAAGTAATAGCCTCTAGTGCAGTCTTTCCCAAAGTGGGCGATAACGCCCCCTTGTGGGCACTAGATGCTCAGAGGGGGGCGGTAAGGGGCCAGAAACGACATAATTGTCTTTGAATATCAAGGTGTAATAACTAATAAGGGGGCGATACGAAGTAACTGATTTTCTTTGCTCTAGTGGTAAGACATTATTCGACTATTTTAATGAATTCTTCTTCATACAGTGGAGTTATGAAATTAATGTTTAACCGTACAAGTCAGTTGAGCGTCCGAGAGATAAAATAATAATCATACTATCTTACTACAAATAATATATAATCGGATGCGTTTATAAATAAAACAAATGTATATTATCATGTCGTATTTTGCTGCAGGATCTAAGAACATTGCTGGTGCAACAATTTGTTCTTGCTGTCTAGCCCAAGACATAAAATACACCATGCTGGCTATATGTGCACAGCATCTGATGGTTCGGCGGCCATATAGGATGGATACAAGAGCAGTAATAATCTTGTATACTTTCTCTGCTCTGTCTTGTAGGATTCACCAATATGTAGGTGTAATACTGTTTGCTTCTGATGTGTCGGGAGTCGGGACTGAATTCTACCACGTATCAAGGTTCTGTTGTTTACCAATTCGTGGTGCCGGTAGAGTTCAATTATATGCAATCTATTTGGTCGTAAATGTTCATAAACGTATGATCTTGCGATCCTGAGGTGATAGCTGCCTAAAGTAAACTGTGTCAAATCTTCGTAGCTCAATTATTGTGGAAAATCAAAAGCTGAATCACTTGCATCAACTGCAGTGAAGGATACTTTACGCTTTAAAAAAAAATTGCTCCCATGGATTAAAAAAAAAACAACTACTTAAATTGAAATGTGGGATAATAATCAGCAATTTAAAACTAATTTGATATCTGTAGGACATCTTTCGAAAACCGGGTCAGATTATGCCCAGTGTTCTTTATTAGATGAAAGATTCAGTGTGCTTTACATAGGTAAATAAAATGATAACTTAAATTTCAAGAGTAACCTCGTCTTCATCATTATAGGCACGCGGCAGATAAGCCAATAGGGTTCTTAAGACTCATTTAGATAAACGAAGTGACCGATGATGATAAACTTTGTCCACTTCTTTGTAAATTTTCCGGAGGTCTTAATTTGTAAAATGTGGATTTAAATTTTTCTATAATAAAAAAGTTAACTCCTTAAATATCCAAAACCTTGTTGTCCTAAAAAGAATTAACTCCTCGATTATATAAAACCTAAAGCCCGCAAAAAATATTAAACCCATCTTTCATACAAAAATAAAATTTTTAAGATGATGACGCAAACTATTCTAATATAAAAGCCGTTGATAAACCAGAAAGAATGGCGTTCAACTGGCTTTTTATGTCCTTGGCTTAACGCTCTGTCTCTACGGTCGTGAATGGCTCAATTAAGCATTGATAATATAAGCCGATATATTGTGAAAAATTCTGGAGATATATATACCAACGTTGTATAATTTTTTGCTATTTTTTAGGATTTCGCATATAAATCTCAGAGGAAAGATAAGAGAGGGATAGAAATATAGAAACAGGATAAGGGGATGGATCTTCTTTTGAAGTTTATTAGGACATTTCGCTAAAAACTTGTTTGGTGGTATATTTTTTAGTGTAAGTGGGGACAAACGAGGAATCGAAGCCATTTTCATGACTACTCACGCCCTCGTACACATCCGCACAGAAACCATACAGATGCGCTGCCCTCCTCTCTACTCCCACTTACATGGGCCACAGGCTACTTACACTCCGCAAGAAACGCGACAGCACAGCTGTCACTATACGCTGATCTCGTGTAAACAGAAGAGCGTCTTGATCCATTTTAGCCGAATTGTGTCTCCACAACCAGGAAAGTACCACTAGCTCATAGCACCGCGAACTGTAGGTTATATCTACAATACGTTTTACGTATACGTTTTGGATGGACTGAGTA
>LUGF01055029.1:0-12976 GCA_001625245.1 Calycopis cecrops | reverse complement strand
GAAGGCAAGTCGGTGCCTGTAAAACGGTCGACGGGACCTGTAGAAGTCTGTTTTCTATTACAAAAGATGTGGTGGAGTCTGTTTTCGCTTACAATATAATATATATAGTTCTTAAGCCAAGATTTTGCAGGGCTAATGCCTTTATTTCCCGCACAACTAGCCCTGTATCAGTTGGGAAGATCCCTTGCCAAAGGTATGTAAATACTGCATACTAAACAAAATCACTACGAGAGCATGTGGCCGCCGTGGCGAAGTGATCTATCAGCGATATGACACAAATGCAATAAGTTTATGGTGACACTGCTACACATGGATATTATGATTATCCAAATAAAACTCTGTCAAAAATATAATTGGAACACGCGAGTGTTTGTCGCTACTTGATGAAATTCAGCAAACGAAATACCTACGTATTTACAAATACGTTCGGTGCTTTAAAATACTAACAAAATAAATTCGAGTCCCCATGTTATTGTAATTCTGATAGACATGGCTAATTAAATTGGTAACTGAATTCTGAAACCTTGCACGTGTGAGGGAGACAAAACGATTTTCACATGGACTCCTGAAACTTCGTACCTCGTGAATCGTAGTTAGGGCAGTATTTGTCCGTCGGTGGTAAGGGATGTACGTGTGCATTCTTTGCTCCGAAAATACGTTAGTCGGGTTTATATATCGTAATTGGAAGTGAATAATTTATAAAATGATTAGTGGATTATAAATTAGTGCTATATATAAATTAAGAAACGAAATTTCAATACAAGTAATTAAAAACTAAATACTAAAGACATTATAGTGTAAGACATTGTGTTTTCGTGACGATATTGTGGAAATATTAAAATAGGCCGCATGATTGGTAAGTTAAATTCCATTTCGTTCCTGTTTTATACGGCGTTGACGGTAAAACGTTGTAGGCTATTGTTTGAGCAGGAATGCCTATTTTCCTGTATCAAATTCTAAATGGCACATTTTGTGACTAAACAATTTTAAATAAAAGCGAGTTTTTAAAATGAAATAATATCGTATTTCTTTATATTCGTAAAAAATATGATATAAAATAAATAAGCTGATTAATTTTACATTTAGTGTTACTAAACACTTTTTGACCTTTTAAGCGGACCAACATTTATGATTTAGCTAGCTAAGTAAAATTACTTAATATCAGCGTATTGACAGCCTTAACGCCGTCTAGTAATACTTCCATAGTTGTTCAAATTTGTACTGATAAAAACTTTTCAATTTTTAAAGCTGTAGAGGGTCTTTTGATCCAAAATACCACAAGCGTATATTGGAAAGTTTTCAACGAGTGTATGTTACCGATTACCACGGTTCCGAGACTCGGTCAGCGAGCTATGGAGATACCTATGCTCGGTATGTCTTTTATGAATTAAACTTCTCTGTGCGACAAGATCCGAAATTCGATGATCCGTATGAGATCGAGAGGAATCGACATAGTTCAAAACGTATGCATGCTTAAGAGGCAAGGCCACATTGCTCGGAGAACCCATGATAATAAAGAATCGATAACCTTAAAAACCGATAACCTAAAAATAACTTAAAATAAAATAGATGTTGAGGTCATTTTTATTAATTATAGCCGTTTTATTATTCGGTACGATCTGCATCAATATATGTATCATTTAAATAGTCTTGAAAATTACCTTAGGGTAGGTACCCTTTTGTTCGCTTCATGATACACTATTAGTATGTTTTTAATTTTGCAATATTTATTGATATCTATGTATTTCTTTATAGATTTTGTAAGCAACGTCTTGTACCATCCATAGTTTTAATTGGATTTCGTCATTTTACTTCATAATTTCAATTTGTTCAATGTCCTCATCGAGATTCATAGAAAATTTCACGTCACATAATCGCGATTGATTTGTGCGATTAGTCATATTTATTTAAGGAGTAAAAGATTTTTTAATGTTGATGTGGTAATAACTTAAACAACAAATAACTAACAACAACTTATATGTAATAATTTTAGATATAAGGTCCCTTAATTAGAGACTAAATGAATTAAACGACTTATAATAAACATATATCCATACGTAAACAAACAGCGTAGATGTCACCTCGCCGATTTATAAGTTTCCGCCGGCACAATGGGGAGAACCGAGAAGGTGAAAAGAACATTTACGAGTGATCCATTAAAAAAATAAAAAAGAATACCTATTTTATATTATATTAATCTAAAAATTTCATGAATGGTTTGTATAAATTTAAAGCTATCTTTTAAAGTGTGCGAACACGTAAAACCAACTGAGACATCCGATCTGACAGACTAATTCATTGTGCAAAGCAAACTCACCTGAAAGGTGTTGGGAGGCGACTAAGCGAGTAACTTCTTGAATAATTCAAAAAATTATCGTCAGATCGCGGCGCCTTTCTAATTCTTTTGCACCTGTTATTTACTAAATTTGCAACGTTTCTTTTATTGTTCTAGTAATTTTGAATGCGTAATAAAATTCAACGTCCTAAGCAATCGATGACTATTTAATTGATGTTCGATGGAAGATTTTCATAAAATAAATAGAAATTTTAACAATAAATAAAATAGAACCAACGTATTAATAGATTTGATGTTTAATTTAAGTTATGTTATCCTTTGAAAGTTGTGTGTTGAAATCGGATGATTTTTTATTAAATATTATTTATTTATTTTCCCCTCCTTATTAAGTTTTGTTATTATGATGACCGAAAAGTTGGATATACGTTTTATTACATTTAGTAAGAGGTAGTGTAGCACAACATGCTTGCATGCAGCCGAATTAAGCCGGCGCTACCGGGGAGGTACCTCTCGCTTACATGACACCGGCGTGAAGTGTCAGCTGTGTTGTCGCGTTTCGTGCGGTGTGTAAGTAGCCGGTGGCCTATGGAGGTGGGAGGAGAAAGGAGGGCAGCGCGCCTGTGTAGTTTCTATACGGATGTCTAAGGGCGTCGGTAGTCTTGAAAATGGCTCCGACTGCTCGTTTGCCCACCACTTTACCATAAAAAAGTGTAAGATTAAAGAAAATCAGTTCAGCTGAATGCTAGATAAGAGATAAAATCACTGAACCTACATTATTTGCCCACCCCACTCATCCACTATTGTGACGCTTCCATGCCAAGAAGACACTTTCTTTTGTTTAGAACATACAGCACTTTTTCTACTCGTAATGAACTACACAAAATATCGAGCAATTGTGTTTTATAAGTAATTGTTATTAATATTTTACCAATTTCTCCGCCAGTTCATTAGTACCTCAACGTGTATTTTCCGTTTACTGTGTCGCCGTATCTGTGACCTGTAAATATGCCTATAGATAGTTTGCTAGACATTTAATTAAAATGGCTCGACACAGGTTGTCGTAGCAACAACTAAATATTTTTATATATTAGGCCTTTGATTATGCCGTTGGATTATATGTCGTAAGACGGTAAAATAATAATTAACATGGTGGTCTAGGTATAAATATACTAAACTATTAGATATAATACTAGCTTCAGCCCCCAGCTTTACCCGCGTAGATTTCGGACTTCGACTTCGAATGCGACTTTGTTTTATACTATGTAGTGAATAAACAATAGAAAAAAAAAACAAATAAAGAAATAATTTCGTATGAAATGAACAATTATGGTTTTTCTATAATGTAACTGCTACCGAAGTTTGCACATGCAACAAGAGATACTACGGGCAAAATGTTTTGATATAAATTATAATGATCTTCAATTTGTCTATGACAAAAACTCTTCTCATATAAAATTACACTTGGCTACAGAACATGGAAAACCGTAGCTTTGTGATGATCTACGTAGCACTTCTACAGATTCCTTCTATAGCTTATATATAATATTATAGATTATTAGTTGTTCCCTGCGCTGTTACTTGCGTAAAAATATTCCTTATATAACAATTATTTATGAGATATAATATTATTTTTTATTTAGTTAATATTAATTGTAGCTAAGATTATTCATTTTTATCTCTTTCTCTCTTCTATCTCTTTAATTACCTATTAGCTGTATGTAAACTCGTGCTTACACTTCCAAATTAATTTTTAATTCATGAAATGCAATTTCGTCCATGAGAAATACTCGACTTAAAATTAAGCGACCACTGCACGCGATTGTCTTAATATGTACCCATTAATAAAAATCCATGGGTGCACGTAATGACTATACCAATCCGTAACACACAAGAAGTTTCGACAGCTCTAATCCCCACCTGACTATACCATAAAAGTCTGAGGCTACAAATCAATTGTACTCCTAGTAACCCATAACTCTTACCAGCGTTAAAATATGCCAAACTATCAGCTCTTAAAAAGAAACTTCGTCTTTACATACGCTAATGCTTCATGTTAAAATCCTTTATGCAATTTTAAACAAGTGCAATTGAAAGTTGTAATTTGTCTTTTGTGTACATGCGTATCTTATTGCTCAGTATGGCCTTGCAGTTACATATTTGACAGGTAATGCCTAACTCAAGAAATATCTATATTCAATAAAAATATGATAATGTTTATCTCTCTGTACTTTTTCGGGTGCAGTAGTACATTAATTAGTATCACCTTTGGCCTAAAATACTTCACCAATCGCCACCCTTTTTATTGCTATCGTAATCTAATATATAAAATTCTCATGTCACAGTTTTCGTTGCCATACTCCTCCGAAACGGCTTGACCGTTTCTCATGAAATTTTGTTAGCATATTGAGTAGGTCTGACAATCGGCCAACATCTATTTTTCATCCCGATATTCCCACGGGATCGAAAGTTACGCGGGTGAAACCGCGGGGCGCAGCTAGTATTACTATAAATATTCCACAAAATACTTATACAATTTTATGAAGATTCCAGTCAGATTCAGATTCAGCCAGTCAGATTGAATTTTAGCAATACCTTGAAAATTAAATGCTTAATTTGTGTGTGTGCGTGGCGTGCGTGCGTGCGTGCGTGCGTGGTTGTCTATGGACGTGCTACCAGGTGATTTGCATCATATATACATCGTTTGCCGTGTATAATTTTATTGTATTACGGAGTCAATTATCTTTTTTTATAGTATATGGGCTAAAGTGGATTTTAATGACCGCCGAATACCGATCTAGAGACATTGACGTAATTGTTATGCAGATTGTTTACTTGATCCCTCATTTCCTTGTAATGGTTCAGCGGAAACGTACAAATTTCCTTTAAGTCTATAGTTGCCTCGCCGCTCTTGTAGACGAAATGATGCATGGCACATCTTCTTACAAATATGTAACAAATATGTATATATACAAATTCAATCAATTCCTTTATCATCCATTATGATGATGATCGATCTACGTAGCCCCAAACGCGCATTAAGGGACCTCATATCAAATATATATTTTGTTTTAATTATATTATCTTGACATTATAATAAGTGTTTTAAAAGTTACGTTAGAATCAAATACTGTTCGTCAATCAATAAGTAGTTAGATACTGTGATATACAATATAATATATTATGATATAAATTAAATGTTTTATCTGTATCCGTCCGTTAATATTATAACCGTAAAGAAAAATGATCCTATCCCTTTAACAACAATAGTTAATAATGAGCGGAGGAATTTTAAATTATATTCTTTACCAATATATTGGTCGCATAAATATAGTATCATTTTAATTTCTATATTTGCTTACCAAATACCAGGGACGGGCTGAAGAATTTATAATCCTAAACAAGGAAGCCATGGCGTATCTTCAGATTATCAAACTTTGAAGTGGACTAATTTAAACCATACGAAATAAAAATCTCTATTACTGCAGGCGCAGTCAGTTCATCGTATATCCATTGTCAGAAACAAACTGTTTTGGCACAAAAAGGTTCTGTGCTCCGGTTAGATTTAGAAGGGATCAACTCTAGGGCGTAATAGGATTGTCATGTTCGATAAGGGAATTAAATTACAACAGCGTGTTTGCAATGAAACCGAATTGGCTGCTGACTGTACTCCTATTTACTATGGTTACACTCAGCGAATGGATTTGTACGTTTCAATCCGGAGCATGTGATCGTTTCTATTTGAGCACTATTGAAATATGATCCGAATTATTTATTATTTGATAATCCAGTATTTAGTATACATAAGGGACGGACGATGGCTGATCATAATTCATAACAAATCTGTTTTGATGTCAGAACTAAAGAAGTAGAAGGACTTCGGCGTAATAAAAATCTATTGAAAATGCTAAAGTAATAAAGTTTCGCAGGCGAGTATCCAATACATTTAGCAGATTAGCAAGCGCAACTCTTATAATACCTCACTGCGCATTAAATTTGAAAATTAATTTCGATGTCAATTAGAAAACGCTCGCTGTGAAAGTATTCTGATAAGTACTCAACTTTAAGCCAGTGGCTGGCTCATTACAAAGTTTTGCCAAAATTATATTCTGTTCACTGGACGTGTATTACCTTCGTTTCAAACTTAAAGTAGATAATGGAGAATTTACCTATTAACATAAAACTATTTTGTTTTCTAATATCTGTGGTGTTGGTGTTAATTTATTCACCACAAGAGACGATCTCCGTGTAGCGAGATGAATGAGAGCTGGAGATTAATCTACATGGTGTTCATTGAATGAGACCTAGATTAAACACAGGAGATATAAATGCTGATGATGAGGAGTATTTTATGTTACTAGATTATTAAAAAATGAACTATTTTTCTTTAACTTCGTTTTATTTCTGACACAGTCCATCAGAAAATATTGCACATCTTCCATCTTTTTCCTCGCTTTTGAAATATGCTCACAGAAATAAAATTTCCATTCCATGGTTGTTAGGTACACAACTGTTCAGTAAAATAACTGATGTAAGCATCACGTAGCATCATATCACAATAACGTAACTGTAGTTACTTATTAAATAGATGATCGGAAAGATCGGTTGCACAATTAGTTTGTTTGGTTGAATTCGCAATTCACTGGTACTACCATCTCTTTCGATTTGAAAAAATCTTTCACTGTTAGACAGTCCATTTATTATTGATGACATGGCCATGATACTGATAGAGCTGCCGCAGGCAATTGCTAGTATGTAATAAAAATTGATTTGATGATAAACATATGCGTCAAATAACCACATCTGCATGGTTTGGGTTTTATAAATACCAATGTCACAATCCACACCGCACTAAAGTAGCCGCGGTGAGTGTGTGACAACTTGTGCGGTAACATGTAACAGAAATATATTTTATACAATATGTTGTATTTCCTCGACGACCAGGCTGGCGCATGCTACAGGGCTCGGATAAGTGGAGCATATGGCGCCAGGGGTCGCGGGTTCGAATCCCGCCTAGGTCATGGGTGTTTTTCTATCTATTGTATGTATTTCTATAATAAAAAACTTGAATATATTAAATTTCTTAAATTTATAAAACATGTTAAATATATTTCGTTACCTTGTACCCGTAACACAAGTCCTTGCGGTACATAGAACGGGTCTAGGCTAACGTGGTGTGTAAAGTCCACAAATATTTATTTATTATTTATTTATTCAACACGCATGATACGAATTTTGCGTGACAACGAGTTTGCTTAGTTAGGGTTCGTATTTTTTACTAGCTGTGCCCCGCGGTTTCACTCGCGTTTAATTTCTAAGAAATCCATATAAACTTCAACACCCTATTTCACATCTTTAGGGGTAGAATTTGTAAAAATCCTCCTTAGCGGATGCCTACGACATAACATCGACCTGAATATCAAATTTCAGCTGCGTGCGCGATCTATCCAGTGGTTTGGGCTGTGCGTTGATAGACTACTATGTCAGTCAGTCACCTTTGAGTGTTATATATATAGATGTACTTTCTACTCAAACTATTTTCTTATGATTGAATTCAATGAAGGTGCCAAGAGAGTTTTAGGATTTCCTTCAGGTTTTTCTTTATGAAAGGTTTCTATGGAGGGTTGTAATTGAAGATCTGACATAAAAAGAGTTTGACGTGTGGTTATGCTTCTCTGTGCTATTTCCAGCTGAGGTAGATATAATAGAGAGGGCAGGGGTGCAAAAACAGGGAAAACTCACTTAATTACGCTACCTCAAATTTGAGAATAACAAACATACTACGCATCGTCATAGTCCCTTTACGAAAATTTTCATAAATATTTAAATATAGATTAATTATAATTATAGAAAATAGGTAAGCATTAAATTTGGGTATATGTAAGGTTAGGATGGCCGACATGATATGTTCTACGTTGGTAATAAAACAACTCTTGGATTCACACTTTGTTTAATAAAACACAGTAGTTCACTTCTAATAACTTTTACTAAATATCACACTTTTGGACAGAGTAACGATATCACTATGTAACGTGGCCACGGTACCGCAAGTACACCGGGCGAACACTGACACTCGAAAGATCCCTCTAGTGGGCGTGAACTTTCTTTATATAGATCGTCTGTTAATTACTTATTTGTCACAAACACCACCTGCGTGATGCAGGTGTTGTTTTTCAATTATTAATTAGGTCAGGCGCCGTCATATACATAAATTTACCAACCAAAATTCAGTGTAAAGTTCTAAACTAAAAGGAGAATTTGATATATTTTTGGTCCTAAATAAATTCGGTCGAGAACAAACGAATTAGCCCAACTAATTCGTTATTCGATAAGTTCGTATTAAAACTATGAAAACAAGATTTGTTTATTTAGAAATAGCTTCTTTTATTTTTATTGATACATTTATTTTAACAGTATTTTTTTTTATCATCGACAGCTGTCAACCTACAAGTAGTGGCGACTCTACTTGTAGGTTGAGCTTCGATTACTTGTAGGTTGAGATTCGAGTTCAGGTTCGATACCGGCATATCGCTTAAGGTTTTGTACCAAAATTGTAAAAACTGTACCCTATTATAAGACTCCGCTATCCGTCCTATATATCGCTAGGTTATCTCATAACTGTGATAGATAGATATTTTTTTTTATGGTAAGTATAGGGGGGCACTCGAGCAGTCGGAGCCATTTTCATGACTACCGACGCTCATAGACATCCGCATAGAGGCTAAACAGATGCACAGCCTCCCTTTATCATACCACCTCCATGGGCCACCGGCTACTTACACACTGCACGAAAAGCGACAGCACAGCTGTCATTTTACGCCGCCGTAAGTGAGTAGTCGTGATAGTCGAAATTTGAAAATTATATATTTCTCTTAACTGTTTATGTAGACGCATACCTTCCCTCGACCTTTAATCCAAATAGGCTACTAGAGACAGACGTGCGACGTGACTGCGACAGCCGTCTCAAAGCAAACAATTTTTACTTTACGGCGGCATCGTGTAAGCAAGAGGTATATAAGTCGTACCGGCCCAATTCGTTATGACAGTTTCTTCTTTCTACAAATCACGATAAGTCTAATTCGTATCGTTGTCATGGTGTCCTCCCCTGTCCGTCATGTCTTCGCATCCCTTTGAGGTGTTTTGCCCTTCGCCATGTTAAGCATGATACCTGTTTAGCGATCGCAGACACCGAATCATTTCAGGCAATGACATTGTTGTCTCAGTGGACAGTATTTTGTGCTTGGTATATTAATTGTAGATGGATATTTTATTATCGATCGATCGTCAGAGCCTCAGTTGAATTTTTGGATTTTAGATACTATACCCTCGTACACCCCATAGTTATGTCGTATGCTGATTTTTTATAAGTATTATTTTTTAAGTATTCAATAGTAAAACAAATATTTCACTTAACTTTTCGTGTGCTATACGTAAAGCCTACTTGTTTAATATTAACATAAACTTTACAATTAATCTGTTTGTTAATGGAAACCCTTTTATACGCGAAACTTTATAATGTTTGTGAAAATGACAGTCAGTTACTCACCGCGTATCAGTACCATTACCGCGAAAATTTGTTGTTGAAAGTAACGAAATGTTAGTACGGTAATTGTCTACAATTTTTCAACTTTTTAAGGTTAAACACGTGTTTTATTTACGCATTTATTTATCACTTTTTGATATAATTATGAATTCAATTATTCGACGATATAAGGGAAATATTGACCATAACAGCTGATTAAGTACTACTACATTTACTCCCGAAATGCCGTCATAATTATCACCACATATCTATATTCGCATAATTTTTGATGCATTGTTGCATGCAGTGTGACGGAAATTGAAGAAAAAAAAAGAACTTAACAGTCTGTTCATTTCGGCTACAATGCAGCAGGTAATTCTATTTAGGAGTAACTAAACTTATAATTAATTAGTGGGTTTAAATTAATTATCCCCCAGTGGATTAGCCATAATAAAGCCCAGAAACACATTTATCACTATTATTTTATAGATTTTTTTTAGGCTTCACATTAAATATAAAGTGTTAATAATACTTATTAGATTTTTATATTTGCCTTTGTTATGTATTCGTTCTCAGAGAGGATCCTTATATTCGTTTTTCATTTGGTTTCAATCAAAACAATATATTGAACATACCCGCTTAAGCTAATATCAAATATCGGTGTCTGAATCGAGTTTTTTTTTCATTAAGTACACAGTTTGTTTGATGTTCTTTGTAACGCTACCCTTGGAATAAAACGTGTGCAGATCGATAGGTTCGTGTCAGAAACTTCAAATAACAGAAGGAAATACTTTTTTCGGTATTTGTATTAAAACAAAAAAGAATTTAGTTGGAAGTTTCCAGTGGGGTAAAACTTCAACGTTTATTTAAAATTCAAGTACCTAAATAATAAAGTTTTTTTTTTTTTTTTATGGTATAGGAGGGCAAACGAGCAGTCGGAGCCATTTTCATGACTACCGACGCCCACAAACATCCACATAGAGGCTATACAGATGCGCTGCCCTCCTTTCTCCTCCCACCTCCATGGGCCACCGGCTACTTACACACCGCACGAAACGCGACAGCACAGCTGTCACTTTACGCCGGTCTCGTGTAAGCGAGAGGTACCTCCCCGGTCGTGCCGGCCCAATTCGACTGCATGCAGTGTGGCACTACCTCTTACTTATAATGTATGCAAATGTTACTGAATAATAATCTTTGATTTTCGATTCTGTGAATGTTAATGTGCGTCAACAATAATATAATTGTAATGTTGTTGTGTCTAATAATTGTAGGACATTTTCTTGTCTAAATAGTTAGTTGAAAAAATATTTCAATTAATTTAGTATGTACACATTCTATCATGATTACTTGTTAGAGGTTTGCAATTCCCTTTTAGCGTCAGTTTCGAAGCTCAAAATATCATAAAAGTACTGTAATATATTTAACAAAAAATAATAACCACTTGATAAGATCCTTGAGAGAATAGTTAGTAGAAAAAAAATTGGTTTTGGTATCTTATCTATGAGAAATTAAAATTCAAAAAATGTGAAATATTTCAAATTTTATATGTATTTTTCGACGATATACCTTATTTAATTTAATATAATAATAGCTTACCAATAAACTAGAGCATATTCTTTACAATCATACATTTAAAGTTTTGATTATTGTATAGTAATTATTTTTCTGTAAATTTTTTAAAACGTCTCTAAAACACTGGTCGCAAACGAAATCAATTCAGTACGTGGATTATAGTAGGTTAATTTGACTATAGAATATACTAACATTATATTTATGCTACTCACACGGCGATCCGTATGTGTGGGTTTGAATTACCCATGAATTACATAAAAACCACGTGCGCAAGGCGTAAACGCTCTTAACCAAAATAACAACTATATTTTCCCCGAAGTAGCTGATGATGAAATGCTTATATAACGTCATGTTAAACATCGACAAGCTTTTTTGTAATGAATTTTTCCTAGGAAATTAGCCGAAAAATTTCAGTGATGTCATGTCCAAAGCACGTGTGCATATGCTTTGAAAGTTTGTTCGAAACTTGTTTTTGAGCATTTTTTTCAACTTGTTTCGAGTACGAGAAACAAACATGTCGCTCGGCAGCAACTTTTTACCATTAGGATGAAAAATATTGCTTTTATTGCAAATACGCTTTTCAAAACTCCATTTGAATATTGTTCAGTTCCGTAACGTGCTTCTGAATGAAATCACAAAACAATCTCTCTGTTATTTGGTGTTGCTACTATTTTTTATTATCCTTAAATCACGACTTTAGTGATTTTTGATCTAGATTGACAAACAATATATGAACCTGTGAAGCTGAGATAGTTGACTGGCGTTTAAAATTTTGTAAGAAGTAAAGTCTATTGAGGGTGGGTATTCATCAATTGTCATTGTAAGTAAAAATTTAAGTAATATTCTCTAAACGAATAATAAAAAAAACATGCAAATGTAGATTATTTATTGTTAGCACTCGGTTCATTTTATTTATAGTTTATTCTAGCCGATCTAGTAGTATATTCAGCACTGTCCAAATATCTATACCTGTCGTAAAAGGGAGAAATGTTTAGCATAATATGTAAATGACTATGAAATTAGTTTTAGTGAATGTATATTCTTCTACTCTCATAAGTAATCAAGTTGAAACTTATCCCTTAAAAAAATATGCAGGGCAGTTTTCACCAAAGAATACAAGAAAATAGGTTGTAAGTAACATTCAGTACTGCTAATTAAATATGCTACAGTTCTTGGGTGTAATAATATTAAAATAGATACGGGACGTCCAATGGCTTATGTCTTTAGCTGGAAATTGAAAACTAACTCGATTCCAGACAAATTGGTTTATCCTCCGACCGTAACAGTTAATTTAAAGTGAGTTAGTTATTGGTTAGAAGCGGTGCAAACAGTTTGTAGCTTGTGACAGCTTACAGAGTTATGTATATTATGAACATTATATTTTAGTACAGTTTAAGCAGAAACTATTGATGTGCGGCTTGGAACCGTTGTACATTATTTTGTTGTTGTGTAATAAATATATATCTAAAGATGTATATTAAAATAAATGTATCTTTAGTCCTATGGCTTCAATTTTAATGTATAAATGACTAGCGTCCGCCCGCGGCTTCGCCCGCGTGGATTTCGGACTTCAAAAATGGTGTTGT
>LUGF01055019.1:5197-17434 GCA_001625245.1 Calycopis cecrops | reverse complement strand
AAGTTCATGATTTGAAAAACGTTAAGTGGATTCAAGCGCTCGAGTGAAAATATAAAAACAGTGAGATATTTTGTTTAACATTATTTTCAATTTTTTCTAGTTTTTTTTTTTTATTTAGAGATTTGAGTTTTAATTTAGAGTTGTAAGAGGTTTTGTGCTATATTGCCATTGCCATTGCTCGATTGCAGCCGAATCAGTCACAATCTCAGGATGTTATCGTCTTTAAGATGTCCACTCTACGAGCGCGTTTTCGACGGCCCATTGTAAATTTTTGAATAAAATTGTGTAAAGCAACTTTCTTTTTGCCCCATGTACCTATGTATCTATAAATAAATATTTTCGTATCGCAGATAAGCACTAAAATTGGAGGGTCGATAAAGACAGCTTAAGGCTAACATTTTATATGTATTATCTTACAGGCAAGGCAGGCATTTGTCGATTGCACTAACTGTCGCTTCCGAAATAGGTCTAGGAGCCAATCGAGCTCGTATCGATCATACGTGTGCATTCCCCTGCCTTAACAAAAAAGGTACGTCATTGCCTCTTGTCATCGCTCTCACATCTGTATATTAATTAATACAAAAGATACATAATGATTTTACGTTTGGAAAGAAAAATAATTCCATTAAATAGTTTACCGCTTATGAATATTAGTTAAGATATATTGAACATAAATATCGTAACTGTCGCCGCTACAATTTATATTGTTTACGTGAGCAAACTGCGAATTTGTTTGTGAAACTGGATTACGAGTTGTGTCGTGCGTTGCTCTAATCTTTCCACATTAACACAATGATGTGCTTTTATATAATCCGATGACTTATCACGAAATAATACAAATAATTTATTTATCATATTTTTAGATGTAAAATTCAGTACTAAATTATATTGTGAGGTGAAAAAAGGTAGTTTAGTTACGCGAAACCCCCGGGACCTGTAGCTTACATGATACCGTAAAGTGACAACTACGCTGAGTTTCCAGTGTTACTTAAGATGGAGGGTAACACTTTTGTACATCAATTATGCAGATGTCAATAAAAAAATGTTGCAATAAATGATATATTATTTTTTAATTTAAATATTGACTCAATATAATAAAACAGTTACATTCGTATTGAATCGTGGCCCTATGCGGATGTCTAAGGGCGTCGGTGGTCATGAAAATGGCTCCGACTGATCGTTTGCCGCCTATATCATAAAAAAAAAACGTAGAAGCGATCGTATATTCTCTATAATATACTAAACAGTATAAGACAATCAATTACCTGTTAATATCTACGTCCTAAAATTTGATCGGTTATTGTTTATCTATAATAATCTTAACGATATCGTGTCGGATACTATAAGACAAGCGTTAAAGTATTAAATCAAACATTATACGAATATAAATTTTGATATTATGCGTAAAGTAACGTATGTGTTGTTTATTCACTATGTTTTTCGCTATCGTCAAAGCTTTTTATGTTTATAGACAGTAATTTAATATAGCTAGTGATGAAAAATGACCTATATTGATTTAATATTATAAATCAACTGAATCTAATACATATTTTCAAGAAGATTTAAAGCTGACATAATATGTAACTTCTATTTAACCTTCCATAAGTGGCTGAGATATAGAAAGAAAGCATGTGTTATATGAATTTAAAACTGAGAACCTAGTCTTTCCCTTTAAAGGAGCGCGTGCGGAATACGTTACATCACCTTCACCATGTTTCTGCTGAGGCTTCGGGCAGTCCCACCCAGCCCCATTGATATTCCTTTATATTTTAGTCGCATCTCTATGCATTTGCATACCCCACAAATGACCTCAGCGGGAGACATTATGAATGGTTATGGAAATTAGACGGTGATTCTACATGTCAAATAGGATTTACATTTACGCATGCAAATGGCACTGGAATACGCCTCCAAATGAAGATAAATAACAGCTATGATTATATCAAATATACGAGTATACAGTTAATCGAAACTTATTTTTAAACGATATAAATTTCTTATAAAATACTCGACTTTACTTAAAAAAAAATGATTAAAAAAAATTCTAAACCATTTATGTCAGATATAATGTATGCTTTCTGTAAGAAACTTCAACAAATTCTGGTCAGTAGATTAATCTAAAAACAACGTGAAAGAAAAACAGAGAAGTACAAACTTTTGCATAGGTATATTTGATTATTAATATTAGTGGTATAATAATAAAAAATTGAATTAGATACATGAAATTATATAAATTGATATTTAAAATGATTATAAGAGCCGGGCGGTTTACTTGTATAGCGGACATAACACCAGACATTTAAATATGGCAAGGGATAGTTGCATAAAGAAAAGAAATATATATGTGAGAGAGATATTTTTTTCGAATTGTGCTCACCCATTTCGACTGTAATTTAGCATGTCACCATGTGCTTTCAGATGCGAACACATTATATTACTGACAAAAATTATATTCCGATGATGACAATTTCTTTGTTATTATATGTATATTGATTAAAAACAATATTTTTACTATTTCTCTTTAAAGAATATGAAGCATCTCTAATGAATGATGCTGATTTAAATTCAACCACGCCGTCCCAAATCTTTGTATGTAATAACACGAAGAAATATCGTGACTGGAAGTAACAATTAGAATTCATTATTCAATAGTCTTTCTTGATTTCATTGTAAACATCATAATATTGTAATATTAAATACAGGTTGTCCAAGACTACGGGACACCTTTTTTTATGTAGGATAGGGTCCCTTTTTCTTAGACATCCTGTATACATGTAAAGTTAGAATCAGTAAACGATTCATACCATTTACAACAGTAGGAGAAATTCGTACAATGGTTCAGACCAAAATAAATGCATTCTTAAACATTAATTTTGGGCACAACACGATTCGCAATCAATATCCATAAACCAGACCAGAGAAATGTGAATTAACATTTAATATACGTAATACCTGTAACTATCTGTATAATATACAGTCTGTTCATACAATTTAAATTACGTTTTATTTAATTATATAAAACTCCAATCATATAACATCCAGATTCAATAGTTGGTGTTTATACTCAAGTGGGAACTTGCCCCTGAGAGCGTATTGAGTTATCGGTTCTAGGCCTGATCTTGTCGGAATG
The DNA here is from genome assembly GCA_001625245.1 of Calycopis cecrops. NCBI lineage: Eukaryota > Metazoa > Arthropoda > Insecta > Lepidoptera > Lycaenidae > Calycopis > Calycopis cecrops. The sequence goes on along the minus strand of LUGF01055019.1, from coordinate 14,304 downwards.
GAGATTAAATTTTGATGAACACATTGTCACATCCAGTAGTATGTTAAAAATTATGTCCTTGTGAGATAAATAAGTGTAATAAATTAAGTGAATACGGGATAAATGTCTGCTCGTACCATTCATCTTCACGATCTAATTGATTTAATGCCACGACCGCATCTGTTCATAGCCATTATTGAAGGAACTGCTTAGGCCGCGCCCCGATATATTTTATAAATTTCTAATACGACAATTTCTGAACCCCCCCTGGAGTTGTGCACATTTCTATTAGAGCGATCCAGCAAAAAAAACCTTGGAGCATTTTATTACTTTTCTTAAATTATTTGAAGGCGGGTATCATCGGGATTTTCGAACTATCATCATACAATCGTCATCTGCCTATGGTAATAGGTTTACTTTTTGCTTGTTCTTACGATTTCCAGTGTTTTCCAAACTGTCCAACGCTGTGCCGTATGTTGATGTGTCGTAGCTGTAACTTCGAGTACACCGATGGAGCTTTCAGCATCTTTCGCAAAAATCAATATGATTTTGCTTTTGGCAGAATCACGGATGCAGGATATATAAGAATCGGGGATTGGGAGAATAATAACAATGGCGATGTTTTAAAACGCTGTCAATCAAGCCCTACGGCCTCACCCTTTTTTTTGTTGACGCAGGGTAATAATACATTTACCTATGATGCCCATGACCCCGGGTGGCCCCTAGACCTATGTCAGACTCGACACATTAAGTGTAAGTAAGTGTGCAATATCGACTAAGCCGCTGCGGGTGTCATCAGTCGCTATAATTGGAGGGACCCAGTTCGGCAGACAACAGGAGCCCTCTAGCGACTGTGAAAAGGCTAGACTTCTCCTCCAATTGTCCGCCTCTAAACAGTTCCTACTACGTCGTCAGAACCGTGCAATGGCATCAGTTCCACAAAAACCCCTGGACTCAGTACTCTCCCGCCCCCGTCTGTTGATTCAGAAGGACGGGTGGAGGACTCCTCAGTTGAGCTGCTCTTGCTGCACAAGTATGTCGGATTTGGTAGGTACCAGACATATACTTGTGGTTAGGTGGCATCACCTTTGGGGGGACACTAAACATACCATAATACACTGTATTAATGGCGCTTTTTAACTCTCTAACATTAACTTTTTACTTTCAGTGATCATAATATAAGAACTAACCAGCTTAGTATTAGACGAACAATTCAAAATTCTTGCTTGCGCGTCTATCCGGAAATAAACATGGAGGATGTTACTACCGTATTCCGCTTCACATCGAATCACAACCCAGTGTATAAAATATGGGCAGCTACGGGCTATTTGTTACGACAAGCAATTGCGACAACTATTGTGGTCCATCGAGCCGGATATGAACCAACGCGAGAACAATTCTTAAATATGAAGTACACTTTAACGGCTATAATAAATGCACTTAATATTTTCTATCATGTTAGCTGTATATTAAAAGTGTGAAAAGCTATGTTCATTATAATAAAACCATTAATAATTAGTTATGTAAGGGCTCGGAAAATTATTTTTTATCTTTGTAACGCGATGATACTTATTTGTATTTTAGACCTAAATAACCTTTAACTTTTGAAAATAACATATTTATAATATTATCTTATAAGATAAAATGTAGTGACCAAGTTCATAACTTTTTCCTTTATTGTTTGTAATTTGGGTTAAGCTACCCGCTATCGTTTGAACCGAAAACCGTGCCATAAAGGTGAATTGAAGAATTCCTTGAAATTCCAGTGAAAGCAAGTTGAAGGCGAGAATTGCGTTGTAAGAACTGGGACTGTTAAAATCTCATTTTTCTATTAAAGAACTTAAAAAGGGATCCGTTCAAAAGGGTGATAAATGTATACACACAGATAATGACATGATAAATGTATACAGGATGTACAGAAATATAATATTTGAATTTCTGAAGAAATAAAACCACTAGCTGCTCGATAAAGACTCTATTTATTATTAAATATGCACTTTATAAAGCTAGTAACATAAACATTATTATAAAATTAGATATAGTCATGTAGTAGACATATTAAGTATTTATTTATTCTATCCTTACAACCTAAATGTGGAGGACATTAGAGAAAATGATTGGTTACAAAATGAAAGTAAAATAGAGAACGAGTATTGAAACGCTATAGTACATATTAAAATATTACACACACATATACTTTTACTTTATTTATTTTCTTTAGTGTTTATATTAGTGGAGACTACACATTGCTGATAAAAAGCCGTGGAATGACCATGGTCATCATTACTCTGGGTACTGACGTCACAACATATCCTCTTCTTATCTTTTTATTATAACTTTTTTTTTGTTCAGCCTATGTTGTCCCACTGCTGGGCAAAGGCCTCCCCCAAACTTCGCCAACTATCCCGGTCTTTTGACTTTTCCCACCAGCTTTTGTCGAAGGCATCGAGGTCGTCCCTCCATCGTTTCCTCGGCCGTCCTCTGCGTCTCGCTCCGTCCGGAGTCCACTGGGATGTTATGTGGGCCCACTTCTCGGCGTTCATCCTCGACACATGGCCAGCCCACTCCCACTTCAGCCGGGCGGTCTTGTTGCCGACGTCTGCGATGCGGGTCGTTGAGCGTAGCGTCGTATTTCGTAAATATGTGTATAAAAATAGCTCATTATATTATTTACAATAAATTTGTAGTTGCATAATTGCTACCAGATGTTGTGCTTAGTCAAGTTATTATTAAAAGATTTGAGGCATATAAAAAGCATATGATTTTATGGAATCGTTTCCTTCTTTAACAGTCTCTGTAATAGGGCGGACGCCCTGCTGATAAATAAATCTGTGCAGTTTAAGTGAAAGTGTTTGCGTTCATGGTGTATAATAGCCTTAGTTACTTTCTGATAATATAGCTTTCCATTAGTGAAAAATTGATTAAAATCGATCTAGTAGTTTTAAAGCCTTGCGTACAAACAAACAATCAAAATTTATCCGTACGATATTGTTATTCATATTATATTTCTTAATAAATAATTGTTTCATAGGCATAAAGTGTCAGCCAAAATATGAATTGTAGCATGAACACGCCGTAGCGTTGCGACAATTCAGTAGCACTACTACGAACTTAGGTCTATATTAATTTAATAGTCTTCTTATCTCCATTTTATTATATTTTTCATTTTATAAATATTAAATTCAACCTATTGAACATTGCAACATGCCGCTTCTCTAGCCTTACCCTTGAATTCACTTTCACGGTATTTAATTCTCTAAACAAATAAACAATAAAAAACGTAAAAGAAACTCATGTAATTATAGTATGTGTAGCACTTGTGAAAATCTGTTTCCCCATCGCCACGAGTACAAATGTATGTAACTATTAGCTGTTTAAATATGTTCTGCATTTCTAAATAGGCAAATATATCACGCAAATATGTCCTGGCGGGCTGAATAATTGCTACACTCCAGCGCGCCACTTAACAGAGCAACTTTCATTATCGTTTTCACAGCTATAAATAACTTTCAATTTCACTGTAAGTGATAATATTTTTATGCGAAACAAAATTATTGAAGAGACAGTTTTGTTAGAGGTAGTGCCGCGCTGCGTGCGCTGCATGCATGCATGTAGACGAATTGGGCCGGCACGACCGGCGAGGTACCTCCCGTTTACATAAATTCAGCTTAAAGTGACAGCTGTGCTGTCGCGTGCGGTGTGTAAGTAGCCGGTGGCCAATGGAGGAGGAGGAAAGAAGGCATCACATCTGTAATATCTCTGTGCCGATGTCCATGGGCGTTGGTAGTTATGAACCATTCAACCAACCAACCAACATGTCACCTTAAAAAAAATATTTTTTTTGATTTCGCGGAATAACGTCTTTACACATTGCACAAAAAAAAAACACTATAAATTAGCTTACCTGACATCTTAACTTAAATATAATATATTATAATATCTGTGAACTTTTACATACTACGTTAGACGAGGCCTATGGCACAGTGTAAATATTATACTGTGCCCATGGTAAGTACCGTAAGGGCTTGTGTTACAGGTACCTAGTAACTATATAAAGGAAATAAATTTAATATGATTTGTAAATTTGGGAAATTTTATATATTTAAGATTTTTTATTAAGAAATTTAGATGACCATCCAAAACCTAGGCGGGTTTCGAACCCACGACCCCTGGTGCAACATGCTCTGCGTATTCGAGCTCTGTACTACTGCGTCAGCTGGTCGTGAATTATAATATAATAATATTGAAACTCAAAGTTGAACAGTTAGAAATATCTACTTAATGATCTTCAAGAAAAGAGCTTATTCTTTCCTCAAAGGTCGGCAACGCATCTGTTAGACCTCTGGTGTTACGGATGTCTGTGGGCGTTCGTGTTCACTTTATATCAGGTGACCTAACTGCTCGTTTGCCTCCTATGCTATAAAAAAAATATTTTGCTTGAAAAAGTTCTTGCTGCAAATAAATTATCCTGTAAATTTGCGGATGTTTATGGATCTAAATAATTAACGAAACTATACCTATAAGAATAGTCTATAATGATCACGAAAAAGTAAATCGAAATAATTACAAAAAAATCCATTCTAACTAGATAACATTTAGTAATAGCAGTATCTACTGGCAATATATAACCCCTTTACAACGCGAACTTAAATGCCGTATCTTTGAGATGCTATTGTTAACCACGAATATTCGTTTTACAATAAGAATTCTAGAACGAACTAATAAATTGTTTGCCCGGTCCAGTCCGCCAAGCTCTTGTGCAGTTATAATGACAATAGGGGCTCGGAGAGTACTCTGGAATCTTTAGATTTAATTTCTATTGATGCAGCAGTGTATTTGATGGTTATATATAAACGTGTGCTGAGCTATCTTATGAACCACCATAAAATCAGAAGCTACACAAAGCGCAACAGCATAGCTGTCATTTTAGATTAGTATATTACAAGCGAGAGGTACTTCCGCAGACAAGCCGACTTAATTCAGCTGTAATACAATATAGACTACCTTTTACTATAGTTCGATGGCATCCGCAAAGTTTTAGTGAGTAGTACGTCCAGCCGCGTGTCCCATATACCCTAGTACCCAGCCAGGACTGCTGGTAGTGCGTAAATATGTTATCAGGCGAAAAAAAAAATTAAGGTAATATGGATGTTAAGGGCGTAGATAATTTACAATAAAAAGGCCCCTGTTTGTCTCCATATATAATGAAAGCCTAACATTCGTTTTCTCGCTTCCCCTGCTCTACTGACTGAATTCGATCACCATTCAAACCCCGACTACTTCCCTCTCAGCTCAGTTCAGTGTTGACATGAGAGCCGCATCTCGCATATTATATTGCACAATTCAATTGAAACCTCAATTTTCCATGCTAGTCCCGACGCTACTGCAGTAAACTCACAGTAATACGTAGCTATATTCCGACTATCCTGTTTTAAAAACACTTATAAGTATCGATAAGCAGTCTTAAATCTGATAAATATGAATTGATTAGATATGAATCTTTTTTATTACCTATAGAAATATTTTTTAGTAGTGACATTTCTACTCAAGTAAAATTCTGCCATTTCTCTTTAAGGTTTATTTAAATTTCGAGAATTAGACTAATATTTTACACTTTTTTCTACTTCAAATAAGGGGAAAATGTGTATAATAATATTTAATCTTCTTATTACACTTTTGGCTATTCCGTTTCAAAAAAAATCCAATTTACATTTATTTAATACACTTTTTTTCTACTTCTAATAAGGGAAAGTGTGTATATTTAATCTTCTTATTACACTTTTGGTTATTACGTTTCAAAAAAAATCCAATTTTATATACAAAATAAGAATTTTAAAATTTTTAATATTTTGTACACTCTTCAATTGCGAAAATTCTAACAGCATGGCTTATGACAGAAATAGGTCGCGAACGTGACGCGATTACCAATTCCTAAACACTAAAACGTTTACATCAGGACTGTGCACGACATTTTAGAAAACCTTTTCTAAAAACAAATACATAACAGCGTAGAATTTTTGTATACTGGTTAAATAGAGCTTGGACGTCCGTAACTATTTAAACATCGGCGTAAAGTGACAGTGTTTCAGTTACAATTAAGTCAGTTTTTTTTAGTCGGTTTTATTTTCTACAGCATAATATAGGTAGTAGGTTTAATAAAAATATCCTCTGCTTTTTTTAAACGTATGTGTTGATGAGTCGTTACATTATTTATTATTTTTATAAGTTAATAGTTATAAAATAGTACATTGGATTGGTATATTTTAAATCACTGGTTGAACTACTAACCTCGATGAACAACTTTTTGATTCTCTAATACATACTATTTTAAACATTATGACGGTAAAATATAATTTCATCATAGTATGTATACCACTCGCTTTTTGGTGCATTTTAAGGACTTTTAAGACCGAACGTTATGATGTTTACTTGTCGTATTATTTTCACTCCCTTTGGCAGTCTAAAACTCTTTTATTATCATAAATGCCACAATTCATCGCCTGCTTAAATAAATTGCTACTAAATAGATAGAGCTATGCTGCACTGTAGGCAGCGCATCTGTGTAGTTTCTATATGGATGTCTATGGGCGTCGGTAGTCAAGAAAATGGCTCCGACTGCTCGTTTACTCCCCATACCATAAAAAAAAAGATTGGGAGCTATACACTAAATATTATAATACAGTTTGACCCTAAAAAGCTTTCCAGTGCTTAACACTAAATTTTATTACATTGTATTGTACTAAAAAATAAGTTAGAGAGTTTTTAAAAGTACCGCAAAATTTTCCTTTGTCTTTTTTATACTTTATTTTCTATGGTTATTTTATTGAAGAATAAAACATAATTAAAAATTATACTATAATCATAGATAGCCGAATAGAATGAATTAAGGATCGCGTGAAAAAGGAAGGATTAGAAATTTGCATATGAAACTTTATATCGTATCGGACTGGACAAAGTGTACTCTATTGTAGTGAATTAGAATTCAAATAGTAAATGCGCAGCCTCTTCGAGTGCAGTACAATTTAAATTCAAATGAATACAATCACTGAGAATTTCCATATTAAAATTCTAATGAGGATTGAATATGCGATAAGCAAAGTAAAATTCAATGGTTTCTTTTTCCATCGAAGACTAACTAACTAGCAGTCATATCATTTGATTATACCGACGATTATAATTTTAACCATATTATCTAAGTGCCGGGGGACCCATTTTGAAACCGGTACTCATTTGGAGACCGTCCAATCGCTGAGGTGTCCTGTTGATAATAGATCCGTGACACCCCATCAAGGCAGCCAAAGGCTCTCGCAGTGGTTTTAAGTCGGTAGTGGCATGCTTTTAAAGTCCGATACACCTTTTCGGTTCACCCAGGGCCATTTTGGCGGTGCGTAAAAGCATTTTCGTTCATAGTTCATTTTTAAGTTGAAATGAATAAAATCCCATAGAATTCTCTAGTTAAAATTGTAATGAAAATTAAACGTGCGATAAGCAAAGTTAAAGTTAATGGTTTCTTTTTCCATAGGAGACAAAAAGTAGTCATATTATTAGATTAAATTGAAAATTATAATTTGCATTAATATAAACGTTTTTTTTTATTTAACGGATTTTAAAGGCAGTGGTTTAAATTTTAAAATAATTACTTGAAAAATTTTCCTGGCTTTTGAGCTTGTGTTGACCTTATTTTTGATATTTTACAAGTTTTCACGTGGAAATTGTGATTATATGATTTCAGAAACTACTAGAACACCAACTTACATCAAAAGGAGTATACAATAGTTTGTGGAAAAACGTAGGTAAAATATTTATCCAAAAAAATAAGCGTTCATTAAAATAAACTTCTTTAGCGATACAAAGTTCTGTTTACACAAGATTATGAGACGAGACTATAAATTAGCTTGCGATCAGTTAGGCAGCAATGAATCATATTTATGTTCCTATAGCATACAGAGGGAGGATATACAGGGTTATTTTTTGGTCACCGGCCAAATTTTAAAATAAGGAAGTAGACATCATTCCAAGAGTGTGTTTTAAATTTTATCGTCTAATTTTAATATTTTATTAAATAAAAATCGATTTGTAATGGTCCTTAAAAATACATCGAATTGTTGTTATTACACGAAATGTATCGACTTCAAGGTCAGTGACGTCACGCTACCGTGAGTCGCGAGCGTGATGCACGTGGTGACCAAGAAACATATTTTACAACATGGGACAAAGTAATTGTATCTAATTATTTTTTTAGTATTTTTTATTTCATAAATCGAATGTATTATTGATTCTGAACCAAACCTGAAAATTTGGCCGGTGACCAAAAAATAACCCTGTATAGAGGGCAAACGAGCAGTCGCAGTCATTTTCATAACGGGTTTATAGATGAACTGCTTTCTTCTTCCACATCCGTGGGCCACCGGCTACTTATACACCGCAAGAAACGCGACAGCACAGCTGTCACTTTACGCCGGTCTCGTGTAAGCGAGAGGTACCTCTACGGTCGTGCCGGCCCAATTTGGCTACATGCATGAAATATGAATGAAATATTCTTTATTGTGCACGTAGCAAACATTACAATTTAAAAGAACATATACATTTATAATAGGTACACAACGGCGGCCTTATTACTCAAATAGTAATTTCTACCAGGCAACCTTATGAGGAAGAACAGCCGTTCTTTTCAGAATCGCTGTTGCGTGTACGTTTGGCAGTGTCCTTTTCAGGACAACGCCCTTTTCAGGGCGCAGTACGAACGTCCAGTACAACCTCTGCCAACGTACAGTGGGGGCAAAGCGTTCATCCTTGTCGTGCGTCGCACTTTTACTCCCGCTTCTTAAAGAAACGGGCGTACTAGACGCGGCGTCGGCTTGGGTGGCGAACACCACAAGAGCCGCGGTCAACAGTACCCATTCCCCGTGCCACCGGTAAGCGAGACAGCATGTGTGGTGAGAGAGAGGGGAGATTAGTTTCCAGTCCTCGCCGCCATGTCGCAGCCGCGCGAACCGAGGGACCCGCGTGACCGTGGGTATACCCCTCGCTCCCGGACCGCGTCCACGTCCTCGTCCTCATCGAAAGGTGAGAGCAAGGACCCCCGCTCGGGACGTAGCACGCCTACGCCCGCAACCAGTGCCGCCGCC
>LUGF01054995.1:38206-50089 GCA_001625245.1 Calycopis cecrops | reverse complement strand
AGCTCATTTTATTTCTGCTCAATTTTAATAAACGGTATTATGATTATTAATTTGTTGAAAAATATTTTGAAAAAGTACAATTTAAAATTGGAACTTTTGGCGAGATGGCGTCGATTGGTCGTGTAATGCCTATTCTAATTGTTTATGGGCATATTATATTGATTATTATCAATACAAATATTTTTTTCGTTCGTTCGAAAATTTGCACACAACCAATTAATGTAGGCATGGGTTTCATTAGTAAATTGGAGGGCAAATTGGGAGTTCTAAAGGTATGGGGTAGGTGTAATGATTATAAAGCATCGGTTAGGGAAACCACGCCCAAAATTACGTCAGGACGATGACCTTAATTATAATAACTGGTGGTCAAATATTGATACCAACACGCAATGATGTTTGTTTATTTACGTTTTATGGTTTCATGATGAAATTGAATGTGTGTGCTTTAGATCACACGCCTGAAGTAAAACCTCATACATAAAACGTGAGACTATGAGACGGAGAGAGAGAAAAAATGTGCACCCGCACTGCTTTTGCTTGCTCACAGTAATAGAAGAAACGTAACTCTCTTTATTGCTGCCTTTACTAAGTTATCTAATGTCAACTATTTTTTGGTAACACAAGGGAATTTATACCCGCTACCCGGGAGCCCGGGTGGCACAGTCGAGTACAGTATCGGGCTCGCAAACGGGGATGCACTACCGACTAAACCCCAGCGGGTGCCTTCAGCTGCTTTTATTGGAGGGTCCCGGATTTGCAAGCAACAGAATCCCTCCAGCGACAGGCTGGCCTTGACCAAAGGACCAAACTTCTCCTTCTTGGAGACTGTCCAGCTGCCTTTGAACAGTCCCTACTACGACGTCGGAACCGTGCAATGGGATCAGATTCTCATCCTGATCCCTGGCACCAATATTCCAAACGAGCACACAACGTCGTCATCCAAATCCACACCACCGTCTGCTGATTTAGAGGGACGGGTGGAGGACTCCCAGCCGAGCTGCTCTTAGTCTGACCTCTCCCCCCATGCCTGTCCGATATATAGCCCTGTCCAGCATAGCCTTGGGGATCGCAGAGGCACCGTAGCACCCCATTGATAAGAAAATATTATAAAGAATAATACTTTTTTTTTAACTGAAGTTGCTGCTTTTGAAACTCACGGACTTATCAAACCTCGTATTGCCAGGATATACTCCAGTAACGGGGAGCGTTGGTCGATTAAAGTTTTATCAAATGTCGCTCAAATGTCACGGTATCGATGACCCGTATCGATAATGCAATGCACCACGACATATCTCATTGAAAAAAGAAATATGTGTGCGGATACAAGGACCATCATCCTATTGTAATCGATGAGATGGCAATCCGACCAGAGAGAAATCAGGCGCAGGACCGATGATTTTACGTGATTCGGGACACACCAAGTCCAGCATGGCGGCCGAAGGCTCTCGCGAACGGTGCATAAAGCATTTTCCCTGCTTTAATAAAAAGGAGGGGGTATAACACCGTTAACACACTGTCATTAGAAATGTAGTAAAAAATTTAGAAACGTCTTCAATTGGGTAAAAAAAATTAATTTTAATTCTTCTTTTGATTTTGATTTTGATTTCAAGAAAAGAGCTTATTCTTTCCTCAAAGGTCGGCAACGCATCTGCTAGACCTCTGGTGTTACGGAGGTCTGTGGGCGTTGGTGATCACTTTACATCAGGTGACCCAACTGCTCGTTTGCCTCCTATGCTGTATTAAAAAAAAGATTGTCGAAAGTAAGTAGGTAAACGCAATCTTTGATCATCAAACGTTTAAATAGATATTCAAAGTCGTGGCCAACGGCCGATTACTGAACAAGGAAAGGATATTCCCAATGAGATGCATTGTGAAAATTGCTGTGAATCCACATTCTAGGATTGCAACACATCCCACTCAACGAGGCGCTTCCGTCCTGTGGATTGCCTTAAAATAATATACGGTAATACTGCCTCAGACTCGAACCTGGATATATGTAGTTAGTATTAATGGTTCAATAAGTGTACCACTTAGTATCTTGTGTGCTGTCACGGTAACGGAAAAAGTTGGACTCAGGTTGACATTAGCTTTGAGTTGGTATTTAACCAGGCGGATAAGTGATCCTAATCGTGACCTATGTTCATGTGTGTGTACTGTGTGTGTGTGTGTGGGAAAGGAAAAAGTTGGACTCAGGTTAACATTAGCTTTGAGTTGGTATTTAACCAGGCGGATAAGTGACCCTGATCGTGACTTATGATCTTGCGTATGTGTGTGTGTGGGAAAGGAAAAAGTTGGACTTTGGTGTAATCTTATACTTGTAGTTATGAGTATTTAACCAAGCGGAGGGGTCACCTACAGGCGCGCCCTTAAGTCTAAGGTGAAAAGACCCTTTCGAGGAGGAGACGCTCGATGAGAAGTATATAAGCTAGCATGAGTGTATTTTTGTGTGCGTGTAGCCAAATTGCATTAGTGTTTGCTGGTGGCTACCGCGGCGTTGTTGTTTGGCTAAATACTCAATGCGGAAGCCGATTTTTGTCCCAGTGATTATGGGGCGATAGTTGCACATTTTTCGGTATTGGTATCTTTTGAAATGCTATAGCGTCAGTAGATATGCAAAAGAGCATAAACAAATTAAAATAAATAAAGTAATTGGTTGAGACTTTCGTATGTTACACATTTTGTAGTTACTTTATTTGAAGACCGAAACATCTAGCAAAGGCAAACATTTTAGCTAGTATCTTTAATAAATATTTTACCGTGTTAAAACCTGTTAAGTAACTACAATATAGAAGTAAATTGTTACTGACAAAACACTTTGCATTTGATTTTAAACATTTCTTTACAATTTAAAAACGATTTCATTTGTCAGCTGGACTTAGCTGTTATGCGGTGCCACAAAAATGACTACTAATTAGATAGAGTTATAATCACAAAAGAGGCATAATTCAAATTTTAAGTTGGACAAAATTACATATTCTTTATTATCTGTGTAAAATTTCATTAAAATCAGTTAAATGAATCCGAAGACACGAGTGCTTTCACATCTTATATAGCAGGCATTTAATATGAGGTTTAATTTTATTGGGTATACGTCATGTAACTTAACACCGGTTTTCGACCAAACCGGTTAAAAGGGTAGGGTTTTATCGTAGGCTCCCCCGGCAGCTGGGCAGCCTTGAAAAGACCATAAGTGCATTATTTTATTAAGGTTTTATACCTAAAGGGTAAAACTGGGTCCCTGTTTTTAAGACTAAGCTGTCTGTCTTAGAATATTAAATAACTGAAGAAAAAGACACAGATTAACAAATTTACATATTATAAATGGTTTACTTGGTTGGTGTGCTTAAAATATGTAGACCTAGCAAAACGATCTTAAACTCGGCATTTGTACACTAAAACAAGTCCCTCTCAGATGGCTGGTCTCTATAGAGATGATAATGAGAGATCTAAAGTTCGGTTGGGAGGGCGTATAAATAGTTTACACCCAATTGTTTGTTATTTGTTTACATGTAAATATCTTTTATTGCAGTGTACGGAACGCTACTCGAGGACGAGCTGCGCGGTGACACATCTGGGAATTTCAAGAGGCTGATGACGTCTCTGTGTATGGTAATGCATATTTATAACCTCCTAACTAGCATGCATAACATTATATATAACATTATGCATCAAATGAAATACATATAAATATAATATAATTTAGTTAAACATGTAACAAGGTAAATGACCATTTCGCGGTTATTGAAGGTTATGGAATGTCGGGTAATGAACTGATAATGTCTGTTGATGATAATGTCCAGATTGTCTGTCTGTAACAAGGAAATATCTATATAAAAATATGAGGGTTTTTAGAACGCCAATAAATAATGTTTTTAGAATTGATTGAATAATAAACTTTAAAACTTTAATTCACTAACCTATGATATATCAAATAAAGTTTTGTAAACTAAACTGATTTATACACACCACCAACATGCTTTTATCATTACGGTATTAAATTAAACAAAACAGAAATAACTAGATAGAAATTACCTAGTTATTTCTGCCACCTTTCTTTTTGTTTATATGATACAAACTACTTATGTTTAATGTTTTTTAAGTGGGTTTTATGATTACTAAGTAAACAAATAAAATAACATTATACATACAAAATATTTAACGTTCCGAACACATTTTCCTCTTCCTGACGTCGTTGGATAAAAACTACTATGGGTTAGAAATATTGTAGTTGAATTTGTAATGAGTTGTGACCGTGGAATGTGACCCGCTTTCCCTCCAGTGACGTACGTCGTTACGTTGATAACCTAGTTTCTCACGGGTCAACAGTTGTGACGTCACCGTTACCTGTTGCACGGAAGTCACGAGAGCATCCATTTTTAATTCATTAACCTTAGTTCATTATTTTAGGCTTTTCAAAGTACTAATCGTAATAATAGATTATCACGTACAAAAAGTGGATAATAACCTAGGGTATATAGTAAATCTTGGGTTCTAAAGTTCGAAATAGTTAACACATGAACATAGACTCGGCCACTAAAGTTAGAAAAATGTGTTTTGGGCTTTGTTTATGGGTTGCTGTTAAAGTACCGTTTAGCCTATTAGTAATTTAACTGCCAGATTAAGTACAAAATTCGCATTTACACGTTTTGGTTAGAAGTAATTTCTAAAAGGCATAGTATTATCTACATAAGGTAAGAGTTAACTATCGAATAGGTAATTGACACTTAATTATCAGTGTGAAACCGGTAGTCATATACCTGCTAGACAGACATATTATGTAGTATTTAATCGGCCACAAATACATTCGGTAAACATATACACCCATACAGCGGTCCATGGACTTGCGTAAACTCCGTCAACGGTAAAACCAGATCATGAATATAATCATCGACTTCCTTTAAACAGTTGTGATCAGTAAGGAAAATAAAAAGTGTCTTCGACCAGGTACGATGATATGACTCACTCGCCATGAGTCACTTTAGACGTACAACCAGGGAGTCATGGTACGTTGTACAAGTAATGACGTCACACTGACGCACAACCGTTGTGACGTATGAAAATGTGATTTAAATTCGCGAATCCTGTTTGTTTTTGTGTACGATGACTAGTACAGTATATTTTTAGAGTAGATTAATGATATCATATGATCTTATCTGCTCTTACTAATGTTATTATTGCTTGTCAGTTACTGAGGAGTTGATGACTTAACTGGTTTCCTTGAAATTTGGCAATATGTTCATCTTTTGAGTCTTGTTTTATCTATTTTACAATATATACTGGCCTTTGAAGCTATGTTAGAGGCCCTTTTAAGATACTAGTTTAAATGCTACATGCTTTTTTATTGACATGAACAATATAGGGGTACTAAAATTCATACATTAGGCCATCCTAGATAATGAACAAGTGCAGCGTTTGAAATTGGACCACTTATTGTGTAAAATAGACTGATTTAATAAATAAATTATTTGAAATACTTATTTATGTATGATTATCTACCAAATAGATTAACAGTAAGGCTGATTAACTACCAAATAGTGATCAAGTCCATATTTTGAAATCGTGATAATAATGTGAGCAGCTTAAAGTGGCAATTATGATCCTCTAAACTCCTTCCTATCAGTACTTTGTTCTTCCCCTTCTGTCAATTAGTTACTTATCACAAAATACAGTCTTTACCTGGCTGCAGATTTGCAGATCATAAAAGTACTGTGATTGTCTTTGTAGAGCAAAATGTAGATGTTGGTAATTGCAAAAAGTTAGAGACCTTGAAACAACTTTATTTTCATTTCACTATGTCAACAAGTAGAGGAAACACGCATACAATAAGTACTATATTGTACAGTTATATGCTCTTTTCACTTGTAATACGGTCGGTATTCCAATGTCTACGTACTACAAAGAAATATGTTCGATCTAGCACTCAAATTTAATCTGAACCTAATGTCGTCGTGGTTAAGTTTTAAATTGGTTTGTACTGCTGTCTATATGTTTAGAACTATGTGTAACGATAAGCATTAAGGTGAACGACCTCTCGTTTCAGGGCAACAGAGCTGAGGAGTTCCACGTAGATCAGAACAAGGCGAGAGAAGATGCAAGGAGTCTGCTACAAGCTGGTAATTCATCATTATTTTTTGATAGTATAGGTTGGCCACCTTGCTCCAACGAGCAGTTGGAGCCTTTTGTATGACTACCGATGGCCATAGACATCCGCGTAGAGGTTATACAGATGCGCTGCACTCCTTCCTCTTCCTCCCTCCATGGGCCACCGGCTACTTTCACACCGCACGAAACGCCACAGCACAACTGTTACTTTACGCCGGTATCTTGTAAGCGAGGGGTACCTCCCCGGTTATCTTATATAGGTACGTTGCACTCCTTCCTCCTCCCCACTCCATGGACCACCGTCTACTTACACACCGCACAAAACGTGATAGCACAGCTGTCACTTGTTGCCAACTGGGTCATATCAATGGTTATAGTTCAATTTTCAGGTGAATTATTCTCGACCTTACAGGTGAATCATTCTAGACTGTTATACTTCCAGGTGAACTCCGCCTGGGCACGGACGAGTCGGTATTCAACGCGGTGCTGTGCTCCCGCTCGTTCTCGCAGCTGGCGGCCATCTTCCAGGAGTACCAGTTCCTCACCGGACACGACATTGAGGATGCTATTAAGTCAGAGTTCTCTGGGGACCTGGAGAAGGCGTTGAGAGCTATCGGTGAGTACAGAACGGCTATTATCGACGATTAGTGTTGATGTTCGAATTGTGTGAAATTTCTTGAAAATCGGGAAAGCTTTCATACTAAAATTACTGAAGTAAAACTTCTATACGCGCGCTTGACATGAGGAGTAAGCTGGCGAAAGCGTTACAAAAATCACACATCGAGCGTGGCTAATGGAAGTTGCCATTCAAATTCAATTTAAATGAAACTTTTTTGAATTTAAAAAGTAAATATCATATAACATGTTATGTCATTGTAATTGCGGTAATAAAAATTAATAATTAAGTTTTACTTCAGTTATGTTGTCTAAAGCACACGCTTTTTTATGGTATAGCAAATGGCAAAGGAATAGTCGGAGAAATTTTCACGACTACCGACGCCCATAGACATCTTTCAAATAGAAGATATACAGATGCGTTGCCCTCCTTCTTCGTTCACCCCCCATGTGCCATCGGCTACTTACACACTGCACGAAACGCGACAGCAGAGACTTTACGCCGGTTTCGTGTAAGCGAGGGGTATCTCCCCGATCGTGCCGGCCCTATTTGGCACTACTTCTTACAAGACACTAGCCGTTATACTGCATGCATCCAGCATGGCACTACCCCTGGGTCAGAGCGACCGGGGAGGAGCTGTCGCCTACTCGATTGCGAACGAAATGTGAATAACAATGAAATAACTAACTTTAAAATGATGTTAATATTTATAGGTACATGTAATAAAGTTATAAAATAAATGTATATATACATAATAAATTTTAGAATCACTCGTACTTTATTTGCAATGCAAATTTATTTTATGTTATTAGTTTTTAGTTCCAGGAATTCATTTAAATGCGGTTTATAATATAAATAACTACCGCGTGCCTCGCGGTTTCAACCGCGTTTAATTTCTAAGAAACCCATATAAATCCAACATTGAATATTTCTCATTTCTTTTACAGTGAAGATAGTGCGCAACAAGCCTCTGTTCTTCGCGGAGCGTCTGCACAAGAGCATGAAGGGCCTGGGCACGAACGACCGCCAGCTCATACGCGTGATGGTGACGCGCTGCGAGCTCGACCTCGCCGACATCGCGGACATGTTCGCCAGCAAGTACGGCGAGACGCTGCAGAGCTGGATCGAGGTAAGTGTGAACCTGGCGTCTGTGACGTCACCGACGCTAGCTGCACGAACGACCGCCAGCTCATACGCGTGATGGTGACGCGCTGCGAGCTCGACCTGGCCGACATCGCGGACATGTTCGCCAGTTGCACTTGTTAAAGTTTTTACCTATTCATTTGGGTCTATCTGACAGATGTTGCATTTCAATCGGTTCTTAACGTTTGCCTGAGTTGGGTTATAAGCTTGTTTATCTTATCACATAATTAAGTTTTCCAAGCATCGTGCGACATGGTTTCAGAAAACCTGATTTCAATTTTGTTTGTTGATTCAACTACAAATTACCACAACTTAACAGGATAAAATAGCTATGTAACACGATATATACGCGTTCTATCTTAGAGGTTCCTAATTTTCTCTGTATAGTGAGAAAGTACAAACAGGCACACAACAAAACATTACTTTTATGTTTTTTTTTCATTACTGTTTCTCTTTTCTAGGATGATTGTTCCGGTCACTACAAGAAATGCCTCCTGGGTCTGCTCGGCTTATACTAGAAGCTGAAGATGAATTTTGGATACTTTATGAGCGTATATTGAGTGTCTCAACAGGCCTCAAAACTTTATGAAAAATACTTCACTATGCTTTACATGTAAGATAGAAATAAGTGGAATTTGAATAAAATGCGTGAACATATTATATTGTTATACCTACAGGAATATTATGATACTTGCAAGGTAACATAATATATAATTATATACCTTTTAATATGTTATATATCAGACACGTTACATATTGCCCCAAAGGTTAAATAAAATAATTTATAATTTCTTTTTCATACTGTCCATTTTATTTTTAGAAATCCAATTCACAAAATATAGTATTTTTTTATTCGCGATTCTTTAAAGTACATTTGAATCTCGATACCTATTCGCAAAGTCTAAAATATACAATACAAATTACATAGATTATAAGCTTATATATATTTTTTAAATAATATTATTTACAATTTAAAATGTTAACATGCTTCAACACGATTGGTAAATTTTACCGTCCTTGAGATTGATAAGTCTAAGTTATTTTATCTACCTTATTTTATAATCGATTACATACAGTAGAGAAGTGCAAAAAAATATGTTTTAGAAAATATAATAACGATCGTGGCCGGGCGCACGATCCATTTGGCGCATTTGGCGCACGGCCATGCGGCCGCCCATGTGGCCATACCTGCCACGCGGCCAGGTATCAGATATCGGCCTTATCGGCCATAACTAAAATAGTGCCTGAATGCTAAAGAATAAAAAACTTGTTAAATAAATCTATGGGATATCTATAATGCATTACGTATGTTACAATTTTTAACTACTTCGCTACACAGTGCCTTTGCATTTTCCTAATGTTAGGTAAATACTACTTATAAGATACATAATATACTAATATTGAATATACAAAAATTCCCACCTTATTCACACTCGAATATTACTATTACTACTTTTTACACATAAACGATATATTTATGGTGCATGGAAAGTAAATGTATAAATCTGTCAGTGGTCCTAAACCATTGGCTCATTGTTGAGGTATATGGTTACAGTTACAGAGTTATTTGGTACTGATGTGCAAAATATTGTAATGTTTGGCCGTGATCAATTCGTTGTTGGAAAATCTCAAATTATTATTGATGCGAGTGATTGAATGCGCCTTATATCAAATATATTGTGAAGTTAAAGAAAAGATCTGGAACAATGCCAAAAACCTTTATTGGACTCTCGTATATTATTTATTTAAAAAATTATATTTTGAAGTTAAAAATATATTTTTTAAAATATTAAAAAAATATTTAAGATTCATAATATGTAGGGATAAGCAATGATACAATTATTTTTCGGATGTAAATACTACATGAAAGCCGAAATACACAACGAATTAGACAAATGTAATACAACTATTGTATCGTAAATTTTGTGTATTAGTAACAATGTTAGATTTGTACTAAGTTATGTATTATGGTTAAATTTGGTATTTGATTATTATGGCGGGTTTACACAGGGGCAATACCTCGTAACTGACTATGTATAAACCTGCTTTTTTGTCATTTGCAATTGATAATGATTAGAAATTTAAAAAATTGCTGTTTTGTAAAAAAATTCCACATTATTATTCCGTTGCAGAAGCATAATAAAGACTTTTTAAAATTAGAAACTCTATTTTCCAAATTTAAAAAACTATTGTTATATTACTGTTATTATATAATAATGCCAAGTTTAAGAAATTGCCAACGATTTTTGAATGTCGGCCAACTTGTTGAGAAGGAAAGTACTACTGGAAGCCAATTTGAAGTGTATTGAACGATTTACAATAAATGTTGTATAATGCTTTTAATAAATGTTGCTATTTAATTGTATTTTTTTTCTATTGACCTGCTTTAAAATAATATATTAGTAATATTAGTCTTTATAGAAGTCAAGTTTGTAAAAGGTTAGGTTAGGTTAGCTTATTTAACAGAAACATTCTCTAGGGAAAGATGCCAGTGATTTTTTTCGTATCTGATTTTATGTTATGGGAAGTGTGAAGCAAAGAGAAGCCCAATACACATAAGTTCATCGGATTGTGTGTGACTGTGAGATCTCGTGGGGCTAGGAAACTATTCTTGGGGTCGAAAGGGGGCCTCTCCCGCAGATGGTAGAGAGAGGAGGAGGAGATTGTCATAGCTAATTTAATTATTATTATCATGCCCGAGATGTCGCTCCTATGCCTATGCCTCTAAGACAGTCTTTCCCAAAGTGGGCGATAAAGCCCCCTTGTGGGCACTAGATGCTCAGAGGGGGGCGGGAAGGGCCCAGAAACGACATAATTATCTTTGAATATCAAGGTGTAATAACTAATAAGGGGGCGATACGAAGTAACTTATTTTCAAAGTGGGCGTTAGACGAAAAAGTTAGGGAACCTATGCTCTAAGAGATGGTCCTATGCTACATTGAAAACGAATGGAGCTGGATCGGGGAGGTACCTCTCGCTCACATAAGTCTTAAAGTTATGCTGGCACTATTCGTGCGCTCTCGGTGGACCACAGGAGGTGAGAACAAAGGCAACACGGCCGAATAACAATTAAGCGGAGATTAGTGTCGGTAGTCATCAAAAGACTTCTTGTTTGTCGCATTTGTTTTAAAAAAAACCGGCCAAGTGCGAGTTGGACTCGCACACCAAGAGCTTCGAACCAACGAAAGACATTTTCACTTGAAGCTAAAATAACATGGTTTGCCATTTGTATGAGCGACATAGTAGAATTTGCGTTTTTTGAAAATGTATTATTTCTCAAACTAATAATGATAATATGTCGCTTGAACTAATTTTCGTTGAAAGTTTCTATTGAGATCTACAGCATATATATTTTTAGGGTTCCGTAGCCAAAATGGCAAAAAACGGAATTATTTATAGATTCGTCATGTCTCTCCGTCCCTCCGTCCGTATGTCACAGCCATTTTTTTCCGAAACTATTGGGCCGTCGTGGTTGAAACTTTGTAGGTTGAAACTTTGTATTCTGTGAACCGCATTTAGAATTTTGAATAAAAATAAATAAATTAGGAAATAAAGGGGGGGCACTCCATACATAGAACAGTCCAACCAACCCAACCTGTATGTGAGGGATATCTGTAAATAGGTGTTTAAAAATGACATTAAGGTTACTAAAACCATTTTTCATCAAAATTAATCGTTTGAAAGATAGACGCTTCCAAAGTGGAAAAAATGAATGTCCCCCGCCCCCCTCTAACTTTTCAAATAAGAGAGTGAGAAATCTAAAAAATATATATGCTGTAGATCTCAATGAAAACTATCAACGAAAATTGGTTTAAGCGAGATATCATTATTAATAAAATAACACATATTCAAAAAACCGAAATTAAACAATGTCGTTCATACAAACGCTATGAAAAACCAAGTTATTTTAGTTTCTGGTAAACAGTGTCTTCCATTCTTACGGAACCCTGGGTGTGCGAGTCCGACTCGCACTTTGCCGGTTTTATTACATTTCTCACTCTCTTAATTTAAAACTTAGAGGG
>LUGF01054995.1:25307-38179 GCA_001625245.1 Calycopis cecrops | reverse complement strand
CGACATGCACAAAACATAAGGGACACACATAATAATTACTTTTATTATTTTATTTACTTACTTAAAATGCTTTATTTCATTGTTAACATTATCATATTAAATACATATTAATTATAATGTTCGACTGTGTGTACACATGACTTTTGCCTGTGCTTTTATTATGAAGTAAACACACACACTAATTACTTATTATTAATTAGATTTATGACAAGAGCGCAATGTATAACGTAGAAGCCCGTGGACATTTTATGTTTTATGTCCAAGTCAGTTGTCAATGATTTTCGTTTTTAAATAAATACATTCAATTTATTTTCGTTTCCGGAAGTGTCTAAGCATTGAGTTATATGTACTACGTACTAATAATAACTCAATGTGTCTAAGCACTATAGTCAGTGGCGGCCTTAGGGGGTGGCGAACGGGGCAATCGCCCGGGGCCTCGCGCTTGCAGGGGCCTCGCGCAACAACCCACGCAAATTTTAAAAAACGTACCTACCTATATTTAAATAAAGTTAGTTTTACTTTATTAAACTAATTCATTAATTCAAAACATAATTGAATAAAACATTATGTAGCACTCGAATATCGCGCATCGAAACACTTAATCGGTTTTTTTAATCGCGTAATACTCTGGTTTCTTTTCGTTCAACTCTTGTCATTTTGGAATTATTTTATAATATTTGGTTCCATGTATAATGGACGCTATACACGTTCAGTTTTGTCTGTGCGATTTATCTGTACAGATAAACTATGTAAATTAATTGTATTTCCATACAGCCTACACACGTTCAAATAAAACTGCGCGATGCGCGATCTTTAAATTTTTATCATCATGGTCTCTAGAACGATCATGATCGCTTTAGTTACAGTAGCCTACTGTAACTAAAGCGATCATGATTTATTTATGAATTAGTCCTACTGTCAGTAGGACTAAGTCGTGTGTTATAAGAAAATAGATGAAAACGAAAAAAAAACGTGACTTGTGGTGTAAACCTTGGCTTCTGCAAAAATTGCATTCACTTCCTTTCCTCCTTCTGCACAGTCTTCAACTACAAACTTTCAGTTTTAACGGTACAGATTTATATATTCATATTTTCATTAGATAATAGATAAATTGTACAGTTCAACTGTTTGTTCCACAGAAGTTAAGATTTATCTGCACAGTTCGACTGTACAGAAAAATCGCACAGCTGAAACTGTGCTAAAATACCTAGTAGAAAGTAAATTCACTGAAATTTATCCCACTATCGAAATAGTCCTGAGAATTATTGCCACCACACCTGTTACAGTTGTGTCTGCTCAAAGGAGTTTTTCGAGACTCAAAATTTTTAAAACGTATTTAAAGAATTCAATGACTCAAGATCGGCTTTCAGCCCTAGCTATCTATCAATAGAAAATGACATAGGCTAGCTCATTCCTTATATTATTGTGAATTAATTAAAGATTTTAGTCTTAAAAGCCGAAAACATCCATTTTAAAATTTATCATCTCTCTATTAATTGTTCAATATAAATCATCTTCTTCTACCTATAGCCACCCACTGCTGAGTGAAGGTCTCCTTCATTTCACGCCATTTTTGACGATCCCTTACCATTGTCATCCATCTTTTACCGGCGGTCTTTATGATATCGTCGGCCCTCCTCGTTATTTGTCGGCCCACGTTTCTGTGGCCAGTGCGGGGTCTCCATTCCGACACCTTAGTGCTCCATCTCCCATCGTTCCGTCTGGCAACGTGGCCAGCCCATTCCCACTTTTTACGCGTGATGACGTTTGTTATGTCGGTGACTTTATTGCGGCTCCTGATGACCGGATTTTGTCTCAGACCGAGCATAGCGCGCTCCATGGCTCTCTGTGTGACTTGGAGTTAGTGGATAGTCTGTGTAGTGATCGTCCATGTTTCCGAGCCATAAGTCATAACAGGCAAGACACATTGATCAAACAACTGGCGCTTTAGGTTCAAGGGCACGTCACTATCTTTGAGCACTTCGGAAACGTTGCCGAATGCCTCCCATCCAAGTTGGATTCGGCGATGCATTTCCCTCGATTGCCCATTTTTGTCTAGAGATAGTGTTTGCCCCAAATATACATATTCCTCCACGCGGTCTATCCTGTTCCCCGCATTCATTAACAAATGTAAAATTTTATTTATTTGTTTATCTATAGCATTTCTCAATAAACATGATAAATACCCTAAACCAGAACTACTTTCGCATCGCAGACTTTTCACGAAAGATATACATATACAAGGTTGATACAAGCGAGAGGCATTAAAT
The DNA here is from genome assembly GCA_001625245.1 of Calycopis cecrops. NCBI lineage: Eukaryota > Metazoa > Arthropoda > Insecta > Lepidoptera > Lycaenidae > Calycopis > Calycopis cecrops. Next base: position 35,909 of record LUGF01054995.1, on the reverse strand, counting down.
TATCACATATACTTTAAGTGCCTACAGTTAATCCGAAACTATTAAAAATAGGTTTAAGACGAGTATACGAAAATATTTTTTCAAACAAGTTAAAGAGCGAAAAACATAAACATACTTTGTACCGGCTCGTACAGCGAACGGCAACTTCGTACGGGGTGTAATGACCTCGACCAGTTATAGTCGGCGATCAGCTGCGATACAGCGTGTACGAAGTGAGAAAAAAACTTTAAAAAATTCCTGTGACTAATTTATTGCTCCGACTATTCTGATTTTTGTTGCGTAGCCTGGAAATAATGAACTAAATATGTGGTTTCATTTAATCACTATGGTACCGCGAGCATTCTAAGATGCTTCAAAACAAGGCCGTGACCACGTGTTCGGCATCGCAGTTATTAATGCCTCTCGCTTGTATCAACCTTGTATAAAATAGGGCCTCGCCAAGATCTGCCGCCCGGAGCCTCGCAATGGGTAAGGCCGCCGCTGACTATAGTCTATTTATTCTATGGATAGTTTAATTGTTTCCACTTTCCGCACTCACTTCAGTAGAAAAAAAACGTTAGTCGTTAACTGCTTTTTCACTTGTGTTTTTCACCAGCAGGTCGCTCGTGGGGAATTAGTGTATTAGTGGTGTATTTGTGATTAATTAAGTGGTTTTTCGGAATAAAATCGGTAAGTTATATTTATTTACTTTTACTAGATAGTGTTTATGACCGATGTCACTTACAATAACAGTATTTTTTTGTAATATGATGATAAAATCAAACAAACAAAAAACCCTATTTGACCAATTAATTTCAATAAGACAATAAAGCCTATAATTTTTATTGGAATAAGAATTCAAATTCACATTCTAATATGAAAAATATTCTAGAATCTATTTTTATTAGTAGTCTTTGACAAAAGTTTATACTTTTCGATTTTTTCTTCGAAAACTGAACGATATGATTGTGTGAGTGAAATTTACTACCAAATTTCACTCACACAATCATATCGTTCTTGTATGTTTGCGTGCATTACAAAATGGCCGTTGAGAAATAACTGGCTACTGACTACTTTAGTACTTATACTTATCTATGCCACTGACTACTGAGTGTTTTTACGTTTGCTTGATAATTTTTTGTTTCATAGTGATATTGTATTTTGATAGTTTATTTCAACATTTGAGCTAAGTTCATATTATGTACGTAACGTCGGTCCCAATATAGTGTAATTTTGTGAATAGTGAGAGATAAACTATCATGCTGCATTGCAGCCGAATTGGGCCAGGGTCCAGGGTCTGATGATGGAGTCAGGAGGTGATCCGACGGAACTCCTAAGCTACCAGCTCTATCTTGTCGAGTTTGGGTTGTTGGATTTGTCATGTCAAGGACTTTCTGGACATGGTGTCCAGGGTCTGACGATGGAGTCAGGACGTGACCCGACGGAACTCCTAAGCTACCCGCTCTATCTTGTCGAGTTTGGGTTCGTTGGATTTGTCATGTCAAGGACTTTCTCCCTACATGGTGTCCAGGGTCTGACGATGGAGTCAGGAGGTGACCCTACGGATCTCCTAAGCTACCAGGTCTATCTTGTCGAATTTAGGTTCGTTGGATTTGTCATGTCAAGGACTTTCTCATAATCTTATTTAGTTTATGGTTGAAGAACTTTTTTTTTTTATTTCAGTTACAATGAATCCCAACACTACCGATGAAGCTGGACCTAGCGGGTCCAACAATAACATTGTGACCTGCTTTGTGGCAAATGTGACGCCAGGCGGCTCTACAAGGTTGGGGGATGAGGCGGTGTTGTATAATGTTACGGGGAGTGGACAATTTCGTGTAAGTACGCATAAAAACCAAACATTGCGTTTCATATTTCTGCATAATTTTTAATTTTTTATAAGTCTAAATTGTCACCAAAGGAGTCACCAATTTGTCCAAAATTGGACCCGCCAATCGGCCCAATTCACACAATCACCTGTTGAATGGGCATCTTCGGGGCAGGGGGATGACTATTATACCTACTGTAATAATCTGCAATATTCTGTTTTAGCCGTGGAGACCGCCTACAACTCCGGAGATGGCTCCGTAGCCCAGCGCAGCAGGTCTCCGAAAAGTCACTCCCTAGTCCTCAATGACCATGATATCATGGATCTATTGAATGACTCGGGGAGCGAGAATGCCTTCGGAGGCAGACATTGACGACGACGACGAAGCCGACAACGTCGACTTCGGCATCCTGCGCAGGCAGGCACGAGACCTGCGGCACCACGCTATCCTGGAGCCTGAAGACGGGTTTGTGGTGGCAGAAATGCCAAGTAGTAATGACGGCGCAAGTCCTTCAACACGGGTGCTAAATGATTTTTCCTGGTCGGAGGACTATGATTTGTTCTCCGGCCAGAAAGAGTCATACACTCGGAACCCTGGCCCCACCTCTTGCTCGCTCCAGTGAGCGATCCAGTCGACATATTTTGTTCGGTCTGGGATCGCGAATTTTTGGAGCCGGTGGCAAAAGAGACAAACGATTATGCGTGTGAGGCGATAGTCACATTCTCCGACCCTGACTTCGGTACCGGGATTCCAAAATACTTGGAATCTTGGACCGAAGTCACGGTTGTATCTCTATTTCGCGATCCTAATCTTTATGTCTTTTTGCCACCGATGCCTTTTATCGATTTTTGGACGACAGGACTGTTGGAGATGCCTAAATTCCAATGCCATAAAGTTGAAATTCATATGACACATACACTGCGCTCCGCTTCGCTGCCCTTCGCCGCGCTTTTGGTGTGAATTGACCTTAAGCTGGAAACAATGTATACGTTCTTCCTGTAATTGTCTATTGATGAGTATTTGATTGTTTAAAAGTTATAAATATGATCGTAAAAGGGAGATGAGAAATTGTGAAACGCGCCCACTTTTGAATTCGTATCATGTATATAATAAACACCATATTTTTCAACATCGTTTAATTTATTGAATATTATCCTGCTATCTTGCTGCTTAACACACCGTCGATTTCATAAACTACCTTCGGCGTGAAGGACGGCAATATCATCATCATCAGCAAGAAGAAACAGGTTTATTCGTTTCTTCGTTCTTCGTGACCAAGACTTTGGGAAGGCCGTCCCCAGAGTCAAGGTCACGAGCCGATCCAGCAGCATCCAGCGGCCCTCCAAATCATCAGTCTTCCGCATCAGAAAGTAGTTCGTGCAACACCTTCTGATGCAGACCCACCACTTGAATTTTCTTCAGCTTATTCTATCGGTTCTGCGACCAAGTACGTCAATGTATCTGGAAATATTTTATTTACGCGTATCGATTACCTAAAGGCTATACTTGCTTAAAAATTTGAACTTTTTTAATAGTATCGGGCCAACAAGCAGTTGGAACTAGTTTCATGATTACCGACGCCCATATACATCCGTATATACGATGAGTTACCCCACTTCCTCCTTCCTCCCTCCATGGGCCACCGGATACTTATACACCGCACAACACACAGTGGCACAGCTACAGCTGTCAATTTACGCTGGTAACAATAGATATATTTTTCTAACGATGCTTCAAATTAAATTTCAACGTTTTTAAGTCCACCGAAGAACATGTTTAATATTAATGACTATACTCGGCGCCGAAATGTACTTCATCCTACTTGTGAATTATTAAACCGTGGACCGACGCTAATTACAACCTATTTGAATATTCTTTGAGGACGTTGACTGATGAGCTGAGAAGTGTCAGAGTGAATACCTACTGGATACAAGAGGTGTTTTATATAATATAACCGCCGGCTAATTACACATCGTGAAACATTTCATCACAACTAAACTTGGGTAAAGTTAACCCAATTTTTTATACAAGGTTGATAAAAGCGAGAGGCATTAAATGAAACCACATGTTTAGTGTATGATTTCCGAGTTATACAACTATAAACAGATCAATCGGAGCAATAGTTTAGTCACAGGAATTTTTTTAAGTTTTTTCTCACTTCGTACACGCTGTATCGCAGCTGATCGCCGACTATGGCCGCCGGGGTCATTCACCCCGTGTTCGCTATAGCTGCCGGGTTCAAAGAGTGATAACATTTTTTCGCTATTTAACTTTTTTGAAAAAAGTATTTTCGTGTACATGTCGTAAACTTTTTTTAATAGTTTAGAATTAACTGTAGGCACCTTTAGTATATGTGGTATCATTTAATGCCTCTCGCTCTTATCAACCCTGTATATATTTATAAGCACAAATTCTATGGCGATTGAAATTTTTGATCGATTGACACTCATTGGCGATTAAAATTTTATGCAATACAGTGTATTGCATAAAATTTTAATCGCCAATGACGGGGATAGGTACTTTACCTGCATCTCACTCACATGATAGCAAATTTACAGCTATGCTACGCTGTTTTTTTTTTACGATTTGTGAGTATCCGATGGCCCATTGGACTACGGGGACAGAAAGAGGGCACTCTGTATAATGACGTCTCAACTCTCAATGCTCTAATTATTAATTTTATAAATATTAAAAATTAAATAGAGCCGGATTGACATGGAATATTGTTATTTATAATTCTCTTTCTTCGGATTCTCTCGTAAGTACCTATGTCCAGAGTACCTTGTAGGGGAGGACATTGAGGGGGTACTTAGGTAGGTACTGTCGGATTCTACAGGTATGTCTGTAGAAACGATGCAATATTTTAGGAACGCAAGTAGGAAAGAGTGAAATTTAAAGTGCGACAAATCGAATCCAACGAACTGACCAGGTAAGAGCCCAAAAAACCGGTGGGACTCGCCCATGATGAGGCGCTGGATGAGGCTACATGCTGGCCAAAAATAATGAGTCTCCTAGTTAGTTAGTGTTTTTGTTACTAACCTTATGTTTAAGGCTTTTTGTTACTAACCACTATATGGACTATGTCTGAAATAAAGAATTATTATTATTATGCAGTTTCTGTTAAAACCGAAACAGGGATTATACTTAATATAAAACCAAGGAACTACGTAATATATTGAATATTACGTAGTTATTTGGCTTGTAGGTATGTATGTATACTCACTTATAAACAACTATTTGAAAACTACTTCTTGAAAATGAATCTACAAATATAAAATAAACGAAATACTAAGAAACTACCACTAAATTAACAGGATAAAATCTAGACAAAAACTTGTTATAGGTACTTAATATTATTTAAATTATAGAAAATACACGGTATGTTTTAATTAACAGTTACCTATCGTATCAACGTGGATTCTATATTTTACTTATAGTATTTTATATCTTTACCTACCACTGTTAAAATGCAGCTTTTATGACTTAGGAGCAAGGGTTTTTGAAAATTTTATTACCTACGAGGCTACGAAAATTGTATGAAAAAATCGAAACTGATGCAAATCAAAACGTACCGACCATGGAGTTAAAAATTACCCAGCGCAAAAACACGGCTATCAAAATAGTTCGAGGTTTGTATACGAACAAAAGCCGGGCCGGCGCGGGGGGAACTCAGTTAAAAAAACACTTTGAAGTCGCCGACTTTGTTTGATGGATCATCGCGATGTAAAAACTCCATCAAACAATACAACCTCCACTTGATGAATGGGGATCAGATATGCAGATAGAATGCAGGCAATCTGTTATTCGGGGAATTCATTTTTCTTAACAACGCTTCAGTGATGTGATAAATATACGATTTTATCAATATACTATTATATAATATATGAATATAATAATATATTATATGTTACCTACATACAATATATAACCCCTATTAATATTATAAATGTGAATGTATGTTTGTTTATTATGCGTTCACGTCGAAAATACTCAACTGATTTTATGAAACTTAATACACTTTTAGAGGGAGTTTCTTATTAGAAAGGACATAGGTGTGGACATTTATGAAAAAAAGGAATAAGGACGTTCTAAATTCTCGCAAAAACTACTGAATTTGATTAAAATTTAGCACAGATATAGTTACTAATTGAACAAAATCTCACTTTTATTCAGAAAAATGAATGACTGGGATATATTTTAATTAAACCTCTGAGCACAGTTGGTGTTCGATACCGGACAAGTTGCACGTGTCAACCGCAAACTCCCCAACCACACGACACGCCCTACCTGTCACTTGCAGAAGTATCGGCGAGATGCTCCTGGTCGGCACGACCAGGAACATAGGCTTAATTCAGCTCTAAGGCAAATGCAAGTGTAAGTAGCCGGTGGACTATGGAGGGAGAAGGAGGAGGAGGAAGGAAGCACGCATCTGTATAGTCTCTCGGCGTCGGTAGCCATGTGGCTCCGAATTCTCGTTTGCCCCTTAAGCTATAAAACATAATGCACTATGACACTACCAACCTTTACTAAGTCTACGACACCTGTGATATTAAAGCTAGTAAAGCAAGTATCTACTCTCCAAGGAGGCTTTATTAAAGATCTGATGGATCCAAATGTTCTGCTCTCCAAGCACTTACCACTAGGTGACATGGTTCATCTATTTTAAGCTACTGTGTAATAATCATTCACAATAAACTGTCTTACTTGTCTATACATAAGACAATAAAATCGTAAGAAACTCAAATCTGTACATTGAATAATTTTTAAAAATAACACTTGGGGCGTGATCTACAATCGATCAAATTTGGCATGAATATTACTATCAGGTCGGGTCAACATGTAGGCTACATATTATCTCGATATTTCCACAGTATCGAAACTTATGAGGGCGAAACCGCGGGGCGCAATTAACAATAAAAAGTATTCGAAAAAATTAAAACAACAGTCGAGTCGGCTATTAAAATGTAGACCTTTCTTAATTTGTTCCGATAACGTTTTACTTTTTAATCGGTTTTCGTAATTGAGACACGTTAATGGCTCCAACCTAATTCCAGTTAAGATTTTTCTTATAAACCGGCATAAAAATAACAAACAACAAACATGAAGTGAAATAAATTACTCGTCACTAATGAGATGAAATACACGGGGCTAAACTTGGTGTTTTGTACGTCGTTGTTTTTGGAGACTCTCCGCCGATTTAAAAGTGCCCAGCTGCATGTATGCAGCCCAATTGGGCACGACCGCGGAGGTACTTCTCGCTTACACGAGACTGGCGCAAAATGACAGTTGTGCAGTTGCGATTAGTGTTGTGTAAGTAGCTGGTGGCCCATTGAGGTGGGAGGGAGGACGGAGGGCCACGCATCTGTATGTCCTCTGTGCTGATGCCTATGGGCATCAGTGGTCATAAAAATCGCTCCGTCGCGTCAGCCCGTTTCCCTCCCCTATACTATAGTTAGTACAAAAAAAAGTTATTCGAGACTTCACCATTTTTCACTGCGGTTATTCCGGACCTTAGAAGGACTTTCGGAGATTATAAGAATGTTTTTCGGGTGTATGAATGTATGTTTCAAGGTATGTATGTAGATTTCAATGTTTCCTGCAACAGCAACCACTCAACGGATTTTAACGGATAAGGAGATAAGATTGATCTTGATTAGGTACGAAGGTGTTGTTATCGTTATAATATATTTAAACAATCGGATTTTATGCATATTATTTCGATACAGTTTTCAGGAATATAATGTGATGGCTTCACTTAACATTTTGTGTAGTAGTTTTATGTGGGTGAAATTGCGGGGTGCATCTAGTTATTTAATAATAAAAATTATATAGGTACAGCAACGTACATGAATCATGAAAAGTCCTCAATAATAACATTAAATTGGATAATGTTAGTAAGATTAAGTTAACGTATTCTTAATAAGTAATAACGTTACGTTAATCTTTTGCCACATGGAAAACTTAGTTGATTCTGGATTTATTCTCATCTTGAGTTGATATTATGTAAATTATTTCAACAAGAAAACGCAGCGTTTTTTAACAAGTACAAACATGTGTGTTTACGTTTAAAAGATGCCCAATTTTACGCTACATGGGTAAACCGACGGGATAATTCAAGTGAGTTCCAACCCTTTCCAGCTGTCCCTATTAAAAAGAGTCCCGAAACTAATTCCAATTTGTTTACAATGACACTTACTGGAGATCGGCAGTCTTGACTTTCACTGAACGAGGGTTAGGTTCAGCGGGATGGATGGATGGATCTTAGTTGATGATGACATCAAAGAGAGCATTTTCCTCATACTTTATAATATATAAAACGACACCTAGTAACAGTCTAAAATATTGAAACAAACTTGGGCAAACTTTTTGAGCGAAACGACTACTAACCCAAAGTAGCCGAGCCATGCACACTTCATTGGACGTTAAAAATGAAAATTGTTAATCATAATAAAATACATCCTATGGTAGGTACTTCCTGACAAAGTATATTTCTATTAGTGAAATATAAATATATTATAATGTATTAGTTTATTACAATACAATAAATATAATGCTTATAAAAATGTTTCATCACAATTTAATAAAGTTTTCGACATTTGTGGTGTTTTCGTCCTGAATGCAAGAACTTACTTAAAAACATCCATTCTCAAACACAATTAATTTGAAGCTTATGAATATATAAGTGCTTTAATAATTACATTTTTAATTAAATTACTAAATCAACCCGTCGACAACGTGTTAAGTGCACGACTTGTTGAACCTACAATAAGACATCTTGTAAGATTAAACATCTTGTGCAGAGAAATAGCAGCCTATACAGGATTACTCGCTTTCCGAACAGCCGAGTTAATGTGATATTAAGTGACACACATACTCATTAAGTTTATCACAACCTGTTTGTTGTGTGCGTGACGTGGAAGATTTCGAACTAAACTCGAAATAACCGAGAGTTATTTTCTTTACAGTAGGTACAGAAGGGCGAACGAAGAGTTGTAGTCATTTTCATGACCGACGCCCACAGACATCCATATCCATACCATCCATAAAGGTTATGCATATGATTTGCCCTCCTTCCTCCTCTGTCCACGGGCCACCGGCTACTTACACACCGCACGAAACACGACAGCACAGCTGTCACTTTACTTTTACCTTACCTTAGTTGAATTTGGTTAAATTAAATTACTTAGTTTGAATACTGAGAATGTGTAGTTTTTAGGGTTCCGTACCTAAAAGGTAAAACTGGAACCCTGTTACTATGACTCCGCTGTCCGTCAGTCTGTCTGTCACCTGGCTGTATCTCATAAACCGTGATAGCTTGAAAGCTGAACATTTCACAAATTATGTATTTCCTTTGTCGCCATAACATCAAATACTAAAAATAAAAAAATAGACTGATTAAAGGTGTTTTTGAGCAATTTTTTACTATACGGTGGTAATGATGGCACGGAACCCTTTGTGCACGAGCCCGACTCGCACTTGGCCAGTTTTTTGTCTTTGTGCCACGTGCACTTTGTATTTATATTCACTTTATGAGATTCAACACCTACACTAGAATCTGCAAACTGTCTGTGAATGTGGAGAAAATGGAAAATGTTTCATAAACTTTTTATGCAATCGATGTGAAAGCGTCAATTCCATTCTATTCGTCCAGTACAAACAAGCGCTGCAGAAAATAAAAGCACAAAGCTCTCATAATCCAGGCCTTCCAAGTTGTCATAGCGTTTTCAGTAAGTACAGTCCGTGGAGAAAATGAGATGCATATTGATCGGAGATTTTTCAGTAAGTGGTACTGCTTTTGCAGATGAATCAGGGGTAGTTCCACGCTAGTAAGAGGTAGAGGCACGGTGCATTACAACTGGGTGGGGCCCGGACGACCGGGGAAGTACCTATCCCTAACAGCATATCGGTGTAAAGGTACAGCTGTGCTGTCACGTTTCGTGCCGTGTGTTAGTATCCAGTGTGACATGGAGGGAGAAGAGGAAGGAGGAGGATCTTCTATGTGCGTCTATGGTCGTCGATAGTTATGAAAATGGCTCCGACTGCTCGTTCACCGCCCTAGAATATAAAAAACAAAACGAAAATCGGGCGACAGCTGTAGAAATGGCTTGTGAGCGTCCGATGACTCATTGAGATGGGTGAAGGAGAGCAGCGCGCCAGTACAGCTGTAACTTCACGCCGGTGTTATGCAAGCGAGATGTATCTAGTGGTGAGGTGTTTGGTTGCAGCCAAATCGAGCCGCTTTAGGTGTGGACCTATAGCGGTTCGATTTGGCTGCAATGCGACAATAGCACTGCTTGTAATAACTAACAAATATCTCTGTAACAATGCAAAGCAACGCATTGAGTTTGAGTTTTCCTTCACTTGTACAAACTCATCGTGGCAATAATAGTGATGTTTTTCGTTTCTACTTCATCACCACTAGACCTTCGTCCCGGGTGTGATCCAAGTTAGAATTATCCTAAGGAAACTTTTATCCTATTAAAATTATAAATGTGAAAGCTTGTACTGAAGCGATTTTCATGAAATTTGGCACTCACACATATAAAGTGACTTGGATTAACACATAGGATAGTTTTTATCCCGAAAAAATGTTCCTTTGGGATGCCGTGGGATGATTTTCCACGGGATCGAAATTTACGCGGGTGAAATCGTGGGGCGCAGGTAGTTTTTTCTATATTCCTAATACACTCCTTTGCAAAAAAAACGGGCACCTAAGCAAATAATCAATTAAGTGATTATTATTACGTTATTTGGTGATTTTAGGTAGTGATACCTTTATGGTTTCGTAAATTAA
>LUGF01054995.1:11879-24858 GCA_001625245.1 Calycopis cecrops | reverse complement strand
TTCCTTATAGCACATTGAATTTAGCAGCGATCGGACGCGTTATCGGAGTTTTGTAGCGAGGAAAATAACAATACTTAATAAAAAAAACGTGCTTTTCAGCGCGACAACGTATCAGTATTTAGGGCTACGGGCAGTAAATGAATAAATCAAATCTACTGGATTGATTTTATCATTTTTTCAGTGAGTTACATATTTTAAACCCGTGCAAAGCCGGAGCGGGCCGCTATGTTTTTTTATAAACAACGTTCACAGTTTTTCTGTAGCGTATTTAGTATATCAGCATTGCACCCGTGCGAAGCCGGGGCGGGTCGCTAGTAAGAAATATACCAACTCGTCGTCGCCGTGACATTTACTCTTTTTACCTCACTAGACCAAACACTATGATGGTAAAAACAGAAAACCATCATCCTGCACTAGAAATTCACAATCACTTCAAAACGTTACATAATTAATAACTAAAAAGTCACTATTCTAACCTATTACCCTTATAGTGAATAAGCGTTTCTGTTTTTTTAAACATAGAAGGGAGAGGGAAATGCAGTCTGAGCCATTTTCATGACTGCAATTAGACATCTACATTATATACCTAGATGGATTGCCCCCTTTCTTTCTCCCTCTCGATGGGTCATCGGATACTTACACACAGTACGAAACGTTACAGCACAGCTGTCACTTTACGCCAGAGATACCTCCCCGGTCGAGCCAGCGAATTATCTGCAATGCATCGTGGCACTACTACCTCTTACAAAAAAATACGTAGAAAAATTAAATAAACCAAAAAAAAAATGTATCCAATCAATTAGTTTTCACTTTTCAACAATAAATATTTTCATCCTGCGGACTGTACTTGCACTGCAGTAAGGTGACCACACTGTCTCCCATTTCCCGTTAACTTTTCTCCTATCACTTTTAAAGCTTTTCATTGAATTAGCGGTGTCTTTGTCCGACGTATCCGTTAACTTTAAATTAGTTCAGGGAGACGCGCTCGCTCCGAGTACGTCCTAAATTAATCCACCCTTCCCTATGTTTAGGTGTAACATGTTTGTAATTAATGTCATTTAATTATTTTTTTATAGGTTGACCCATCAATTATATTGTGTATATATTTTGTTACATAATATAATTAATTAATTAACTTGTATAAGATGTTTAGGAAACCTAAGGGCCCAATAGATGCGGCAAGAGTCTGTATAACCTTTGGTTCATTGTTTTAGTCTTGTACCAAAGATACCGACGATTTGACAACTACAAATAATTAAACATTAGTTTTTGACCTTTTTAGCCTTAGCTTTTCCCACTGGCATCTACTAAGACAAGGACTACTAATGACATGATTAGCCTTGGGTGCGTTCCACGCACATTTTACAGTCTCAAATTCGTAGCAGTATGAATTTGACAACTGTAAAAGTGCTAGCAGTGATTTTTGGAATGCAGCCACGGCAGCCATGACAGACAGAAGGATGGATAAGTAGACTAAACGCAGCTACCGCATCCGACCCACGAGAACCTTCGGTTGCTTCGGACTCCCGGATCTTTCCACTACGACACACGTCATCAAGGCTTTCAAAATATTATCCTCACTCGATTATATTCACTTGTTCTCTGAGCCTTGCGTAGATCTGTTGGTTTTAAATTAGCTTTGGGAGTACAGGGCGGGGTGGGTTTATCTCAAATGTAATATGTGCCTAAATGTATTCTCATTAATTGTTTGTGTAATTGTGTTTGTCTTTGGGATCCGTTTGTAAGAAGTGTCTTTGTTGTTTTATGTCTTAAGTGGGACGACACGACGGAGTAGATAACATTCGCTCACTTATACCGGCGTGTGGTGACGGCTAACGGCTTCGTTTTTCGTCCGATTGTCCATTTATAGCCTTATAGGTCATGGAAATGGTAGGAAATGCATCTGCCTAACTAAAGTTTATAGTGTTACAAATTCATGAAGTTAATTTATTATTTTGAATTAGGTACCTATTAATATTCCATTAACTTAATGTTAGTTGTATATATTTTGTATTTTTCTTGTAAATACTGATAAAACTACTAAAAATAGCAGTTTCAAATTATTTCTTTTGACAAGGATTACTTTACGATTTTTTTTATGATTTTAAGGGGGAAACGTGCAGAGTCATTTTTATGTCTACCGTATAACTATGGGTGTCATAGACATCCGCACATATTCCTACAGATGCGTTGCCCTCCCTCCTCCCATTCCTATGGGCCACCGGCTACTTGCACACCGCACGCAACTGACTGACATGTGTGGTATAAATATTTTACAGTTTGCTAGATTTAAACAATAATTTTGCACTCCACTTTATATTTGAGCTAAGGGCATTCACTTAAAAACACAACACAAGAAGTAGAATGTAGAATGTAGATCAATCTTACTTCTCCCAACAACTTACCACGTGTAGTTTGCTCAGCTAACATTTGCTATATCGAGTTTCCACAGTTTGACAGATTTAAGATTTTTCATAAAGCATTTATACTAAATGTTTTTTTCATTAAAGTTCATAAAAATTTAATTGATAATACCTACAGCTTTTGTATATTTAGGGGAATATTAATCATGATTATGATTCTTTCAACGTATTGTATAGTCTTTGTCAGTAGTTATGGTATAATTCTACGAATAAATCTTTACAAATCTTATGAAATCCTTTAACAGAATAATTACCACAAAAATACAAATTCAAAGTATGTGGATTCATAGTGGAATAGAATAGAAACCGTTTCAAACTGTGTCTGTCACCATTTTATTTTGTACATAGGCCTCTTTTAGCCAAGTGCTGTACTAGCTTTCTTAAGAAGTAGTGGAGCTCAGTAAATGAAGGTAGACCCAAACATCATGGAGCCAGTTAATTCGAAAGGACTGCTATTTGTACACCTCTTAGAAAAAGAGGGGATCAAAGAGGAGACGCGCGGACAGAGGTTGGGACGGGGGAGGATGGATATCTTATCCCGAGTAAAACTATACGCGTGCTTGACTTGGGGAGTAAGCTGGAGTTACATATATCACACATCGCGCGAGGAGGAAGTGGTCATTCAAATTCCAAATTCGATTTAAGTGAAACTTTATTGTATTTAAAAAGTTTAAAAACGAATATCATATTATTACATGTTATGTCATTGTAACTACGGTAATGAAAATCAATAATTGAGTTTTACTTCAGTTGTGTGGTCTCATTTAGGATAAGGGGCAAACGAGCAGGTAAAATGTACATTTGTCTTGCTCGGTAAAGATTTTAGGGGTAATGTGCAGTGCAGGGTTTGTGGATTCATAAACCCTCAACGTTATTCAAAAGCTTCCCATACTCCATGGAAGTGTGTATGTCGATTTTTAGTAAAAAGATGAAAATAAATAGTATGAAAAAAACCATATTATTAGAAAACGGACTTAAAAGAAAATTAATTTTCAAATTAACACAATTATTTTTATTTTTTTATACTTACATGATTTTTTTTCTATGTTATTTTTTAATTATTTTATTTAAGTAGTATAATATTATTTTAGGCAAAAAATATATGCCATAATTTCGCAGTTCTTACACTGTTGGCCGGAAGATGGTTATAATTGAGAATAATGTTTCAATTCCGACCACTGTGTATCTTGGTGTTAAGGTGAAATGTAGTCGTGGGCTCGAGGACTCCCCAAACAGCCGTTCGTAAATCCACAGTACCGTCGATGTACAATTGAATGTAGATAAAAACAAAAAGACCTCTCCGGCGGGGAATCGAACCCCGGTCTCCCGCGTGACAGGCGGGGATACTTACCACTATACTACCGAAGATATGAGGATGTCGTTCATTTTACAGTTCAATAATGACTTATTTACATATTAGTTTCGTTCCCCCTTATTAATAAACATAGAATATCTCTGTCCAAGGAATAACCTAGTTATAAACTGACATCTGTCAAATTCCATAATAAAAAACACATAAAAAGTATGGAATTTGACAGATGTCAGTTTATTACCAGGTTATTACTTGGATATAGTTATTCTATGTTTATTAATAAGGGGGTTTGTGTTGCAAGACACAGGGACTGTCAAAAAAAAATTTAAAAAAAAAAAAGATAGATATTAATAAAAAGTGTGTGAGATGACACGCGATTGTAATTTACTCATAACTCAAGCAAACGTGATTCAGAAGTGGAAAGCAACGTAAGTGCAAAAAAGATCGCTGTCGCACACGAAAATACAGATAAGTTTATAGACTACAATATATCTATATCTAAAGTTCAGCTCTGGTTACTCACGATAAAAGACGCGAGAAGCCGCAAGGTTCTTAAAGGTGACGTATAATACTTATATAATATTACGAATTTGCTGGTGCTTGCAATTTCGTTCGCGTAGCGTGTTTTATATAATATAATAATTCTTTAAAATTTTCCCATCAGTCGGCAAAAATGTAATTACGGAATTTTCCGAAGGAATGAGCGATTTTTCCGCAGTAAAAAGTGTTCTAGATGTTGACCAGACTATATCTATATACCACAAAAAGTTTCATTCGCATCCGTCCAATAGTTTTGGACATTAATCTCGACAAACAGACGGACAAAAAATAAAAAAAAACATCAAAAGTGTTCTAATACTATTTTAACATCGCCCCCAATTAGTTTTTCGGAAACATATTCAATGTACAAACATACGGATTTTACTGTGATATATACAGTGGATCTATGGTTGGACATCAAGTGTAAAGTGTACACTTGTTTACGCGGCCGGTCCCGGCGCTAATTAAACGCTCGTTAAAATTGTCCGTCGGTTTTATTCGCAGGCGATGTCAATATTTACAGGGTTACTGGTGATTCGATTTATTCCTGCTTTTGTGTCAAATAAAAAAAACTTCTTCCAAAATACAAACGCTATATTTGTGTAATTGTAGACTTATTAGCTAGATATTTATATAATACCTATATAAAAATCACACGTGACTGACATGGTGATCCATCAACGCACAGTCCAAACGACTGGACGGATCGGGCTGAAATTTGACATGCAGGTAGATGTTATGACGTAAGCATCCGCTAAGAAAGGATTTCTAGAAACTCAACCCCTAAGGGGGTGAAATAGGGTGTTGAAGTGATTTATTTCTTAGAAATTAAAGGCGGGCGAAACCGCGGGGCACAGCTAGTACATAATATAATTGATTGAAAAAAAGATATATTAAATAATTTATTATAAATATATATTTATTAGTCCATAGACATCCGCATAGTTGATATGCTAATAGTACCCTTCCCGCTCTCCTCAAAAATTTGGAAACTGTAATAGCAAACCTGATCATCCTATGAGCGAGAGGTACCCACTCCGTTCGTTAATTTGTCTGTTTTTATTTTTAGGGTACTTCCGGACTAGTCCGAATATGTCCGGACATCTAGACTTTTCTCCGGACTTTGTCCAGCCCTATACTTTGTCCAGATTTTCTTTAATCTTTATTAGTCTCCTTTTTTCAAAGCGAGTGGGTACATTGGTTATAAAAAGCATTTCAAGACATTTAGTTGAAATGATTTATTTTTAATCGGTTCTAAAAAATGTCTCGTCTCATTGGAACAGTCCGGCTTTTTGTTAGGACTTTTCAAACTTCTAAATGGTAACCCTATCTGCGATGCAGGCTTACTAAATACTTACCTTTTGAAGTAAGTATTTAGTAACAGATCCAGTCAGGCCTTTCAGATGCTATAGAAAATTGTAAGAGGTAGTGCCACACTGCACGCTTGCATGCAGCCGAATTGGGCCGGCACGACCGGTGAGGTACCTCTCGCTTACACGAGACCGGCGTGAAGTGACAGCTGCGCTGTCGCGTTTCGTGCGGTGTGTAAGTAGCCGGTGGCCCATGGAGGTGGGAGGAGAAAGGAGGGCAGCGCATCTGTATAGCCTCTATAGTCTATGCGGATGTCTATGCGCGTCGGTAGTCACGAAAATGGCTCCGACTGCTCGTTTGCCCCCTATATCATAAAAAAAAATAATTATGAATAAAAAAACATAATTTTTACAAAATTATTATTTCATCGTACGTAATCTAAAAATATTATTCTTTACAAATCGGTTAAAATATCATCGTACAAGAAATAAGATGATTTATTAGCCTCAAGATAATATATCTTGGAAATAAATAACGTTAGACCTTTCGTTATCTCCAGCTGAATGTTTGCAAAAGGGTCCACTTGACTGCTGCCTCAGCATCTACCCGTTTGAAGTAATAAGCTGGAAAAGGGCCCCGGATGGGTTACCATTCACCAAGGAGTTTAAAGCCCTTCCGATTATAATAATTGCCATGCTGAATTGCGGGGTGCCATACACACACATACACACACACATGCTCGTAAATAGTAATTATATTATAGAATAAGTTAAATAAAATAAATATTACGCTTTGTTAGTTTTTTTGACATAGGGGGCAAACGAGCAGGTGTTTAATGTCTATCGCCGCCCATAGACATTCGCAAAACTAGGTAGCTTGCAGACGCATCGCCGGCCTTTAAGACAGAGGAATGCTCTTTTCTAGAAGAACTTAAACTTTAATAGTTGAAAAACTTAGATTGTAACAATTGCTATGAAAGAGCTGAATCCTCTAATACAAGCATTAAATATGCTTAAAAGAGCGTTTATCACATGTATAAAATATGTATTTTTGTAATTGGCTTTATTTCAATTATATTTATTAAATTATTATTGCAAACTAATTGGGCGCGGAGGTACCTCTCACATGTTTCCGTCGCTAAATGTTAGCAAGTTGTTGATGATGATTGTTCTTGTGGCTTGATAGTTGTTCATTAGAGGAAAAAGAAACACGCCTGCATAACAACTATGCGGATGTCTATGGGCGTCGGTAATCAAGAAAAAGCTCCGACTGGTCGTTTGCCTCGATATAAAAAAAATGTTTACTTTCCCCCGGACGCCTTCTGGTCTCGAAGGCTGAGCCAATCCCCTCTCCAAACCCTCCCTGGGTTTCGAGAAGTTTATATCTTCTATTCTTTTACACTTAGTAAGAAGTTATCTTAGAAAATATGGGAAAGAATATACGCGAGTGAAACCCGTGGAGCACAGCTAGTATATCCACGTATTGCTCAAGCCTGCAGGTATTAATGTAGTTAACCAACTATAATACCGTTCTCCTCAAGCAATAGCAGGTGACAGCAGAAATTCAGAACTTGTCACAAAGTGGCGTCACCCGCTACAACATGTAAGCAGATTAGGAAGCAGGTAACTGCATTTCCCTCGTACGCAGGTTGTAGCCGTTAACTAACTCATGTCTATTATCTACATCATTTACCCACCTATACACCAAATTACTTTACGCGTTTGACACTAGGTATTGTCTAATCTTTAGATTAATACGTGAAGCAAAAACTTTAGGAACATTTATACGAAAATTGCGCTGATGGCGGAGTATGAAATTTGGCACACTTATAGTTTACGTGTATAAGAAGAGAACGCTAATATTTTTTAATAATAATGTTTATAAAGTGCTTTGAGTTTATAAATAAACCTTTACACACACTATAATGCATTTGAAACATTGATATAGGTATATTTATGACGTAATTATTGATGAAGTTTCTATGTGTCTTTTGTAATTGTTGAAAATTCTACATAAATTGTTTACCTTAGTTACGATGACATAACATGTCATATGATATTTAGTTTATAATTACAAAAAAGATTCACTTAGATCGAGTTTCAAGCTTCGCGTGATCGCTAGTAATAATGTAGTACATTACATTATAATCTTTCATCATTTATTAATGAACAAAACAATGAAACAAATACAAATGAACGTGGAGGAATAGTTTTAGAAAGCTCCTACCATGCTCCATTGCGGATGATTGGGGCCGCCGCGACAGGACGCTCGCTCAAATGATCTCACTAACATCGGGGCCCATCTTTAGGCTGACTTTGGGCAAGGGTACGATAAATTGGTAATTTTTGCCAGTTACCTATAATATATGAAGTTAAAGGAAGTCTTCTTTTTTTTTTGGATCCGGTGAGGAGTGCCAGCTTCCAACCCTAGTAATGGCTTACGGGCTGAAATACATCAACTACTATCGGCCTCCTTTGTTGAGTGGCCCGCATCCGTTAATAGGGCCCCTAGGCGCCTAGCCAGTCCCTCTCAAGGAGACGGCAGAAGAAGGGGCTGATCCGACTAAAAAGACTCACTCATTATTCGGTGGCGACCTACCTGTGGATAAAGACTTGTAATCTAGCAAGCCTTTGTATAGAAGATGCTCAAATAAAACCAAAAATAGAAAATCTTTTTCCTTTCTCGGTTTATATAATTAGTACCCTAATAAAAGCTGAAGTAAGTATAATAAATATATTTTAACATTAACGCAAACTTTCTGTAATAATGCGAGGATTAATAAATAACAAAAGTTGAAAAGTTGCTATAGAGCGGAATCCATAATAATTGTATTCAAATTTAATAGCACAAATTAAAGTAGGAGAGATCAGGGCCGCATTCAAGAAATAAAATATGGAAATAAATAAATATCAAAAAAGGAAGTAGCCAGAATAGAGTCTACACAAATTTTTAAATATAATTAACTAGCTGTACCCTGCGTGCGTTGCTACGCCACCAACAGATACGTCAGCATTGATTATCATAGCAATATATAAAATTCATTGGAATGACGTAGTTGATGTAGAAAATTGGTCGTACCAACTTAGCGTGGGTGCACTATTGGTGGCGTAGCAACGCGCGGTAGAGCTAGTAATGAATAAAATACTTATTATTCCATAATTATAATGAAGCCAGAGACATGTTGAAGTGCGGCCCTGGCCGATCTACTTACATTAACGGATTACATGAAAATTTAAATCCGAGAGGTTTAAGTTCACTGGGGCTTATGAATACCAAAACAATATTATTTCATACGTTAATGAATTTACATTAAAAGCTGTTGGTTTCATTTGCCGATGAAAAACAGAAAGATTATATAACTAACATACTTGCTTCTATAATTATACTGTCCAACCTGTATATTTTGTGGCCCAGTTTAAGGACTTTTTTAGGTTTAGGCTTTAGCTTAGGTATTTAATCTTGCGAGCCCTTTTAAAACGGCGCGTTTTGATATTTTTTAGGGTTCCGTATCTCAAAGAGAAAAAACGGAACCCTTATAGTTATAGGATCGCTTTGTTGTCCGTCTGTCTGTACGTCTGTCAAGACCTTTTTCTCTAAAACGCGTGAAGGGATTAAGCTTTGTCAAATATGGAGGTCAGTTACGTCTTGATGCCTCGAAAAAATCACACTTCTAAGTTAACGCAATAAAAAGTTATAGCCATTTATGCACAAATTTTGTATGAAAACGCACTTTTTCGAAAACCTGTAGGGTACTTCCCGTTGAGCTAGAATTCTGAAATTTGGCAAGCCTTACAGTATACATATAGGAATAAGTAAATCTAAAAATTGGTAAATAAAATTTAATTAATTATTATTTATTATCAATTATGCACAATTTTTTTATGAAAACGTACTTTGTCGAAAACCAAAAACCTATCGGATACTTCCCGTTGGCCTGGAGTTGTGAAATTTGGCAAGACGTAAGAAATTATAGCACATAATAAATAGGAATAAATCTGAAAACTAGTAAATTATATGTAGATCATTGGAAAAATCATTATCAACTTATAACTTTAATTCGTACTAAATATGTGTGAGCAACCGCTTATATAAGTTTGTCAACTTAAACGGCAGGCGTAAAGTTACAATAATTGAAAACCATGCATTATCATATTCATGACTACTGATGCCCATAGACATCCGCATTGAGGCTATACACATGGGTCGTCCTCCTTTCTCCTCCCACGTTCATGGGCTACCGGCCATTTACACACCGCACGAAACGCGACAGCACAGCTGTCACTTTATGCCGGTCTCGTATAAACGAGAGGTATCTCCCCGGTCGTGCCGACCCAATTCGGCTGCATATAGCACTACCTCTTGCTAGACGTTTGCACCATTATGTTACAAAAAATTTTAAGTTTTAAGTATTACTGACAGTGCCCCTTATGATATGAATATGTAAAAATCCTTCTTAGTACTCACCAAGAAACCTCAGTACCAAATTTCAAGTTTTTAGGTACAGTAGTAAATATGTTGTCATGGTAACGTGTATTGTTATGTGGCCGAATTTTCAATCCGTTATTTTGCCCTAAAATAATGTATGTCAAGCCCAGATACCGACTGCAGCATTATTTATATTGATAAATTAGCCATTATGTTACCGAGGACTTTATAAAAAAACGTTTAAACCTATATAAATACAGATTTATACTTACATAACAAAATAGTTTCATCTTAATCCGTCCTGTTGTTTTTGCGTGTGCGCCGCACAAGACACAGACAGAAATCAGAATGACGTCATCTACAGTTGTATTATATGTATGGATAACTATAGGTATGTTATGAGTACCAGTGAAGAGTAATCTGGACCTGTGTTTAATTAGTGCCCAATAATAAGGGCACAAACACTCGGCTCCAGCGTTGTCGGGGCGCAGTGCGTTGGGGATTTGTTCAATTTGTAATTTCATGCAGAATGCCCTGGTGTAAAGTGAGCACATGCGATGATTTTTGTAGGATTTGTCCTGACTTTTTTATACTAATTGAGGGACTGTAAATCGGCAGACTGTTGTGTATAAATATACGCATAACCAAAAGCTTGCATTGCCTACACCTGATATGACATCTGTACTACCTACTAACTGTATCGTCGCTCCTGTCGAGACTAACGCAGCTATAGCACTACTTACTTACCAGGCGTCCGTCACTCGCAGAAGGTCACGCATTAAATGTCGTTTCGAGATATCGTCAGCAATACAAAAGAACCAGGGCTGCTGCACACTCTCGTTTTAATAACCATTTCTAAAAATTTGTAAAAACATTCATAAATAACTAATGAATTGATGTTTCCTTGACTTTATTCGTGATTTCCTATCAATTACGTACTTAATAAAATTATTGATCAGATTTGTGATTTTTTTTACAATAAAATCCAATAACAGAGAGTTCAGGTAAGAAAAGACCGTATCTTCATAAATTAAAATTAATGTTTGTAAGTTTTGTCATCGATGAACTCAAAAACTACTGGACCAATTATTATGAAAATTGGTATATAGGTAGTTGTGTATTTTTCCACGTAGAAGGTTTGTATGATATGCTCATTGATGCCACTCGCCACCAGGTGGCACTGCAGAGTAGCAACTTCTGCCCCGTTCAACCGATTGTGATGAAAATCAGTATGATGATGTATGAGTAAGAAATTGTTGGCGTAGCGACTCGCGCCGGGTAGAGCTTGTATAAATATAAATGAATAATGACCCCATAATCATCTGCAAAGAGGATTTTTTCTATTTATTAGGCTAAATATAAATATTTTTAATCCGTCCTCATTGCATAATTTACAGACTACGTATGATGTAAAACTCATGGTCACCCCACCCGGGGCACAATTAGCCTGATGACCAGTGTTGACGTGTGGGTAAGCCTCAGAGTTTCCGAACATCCGAACAAACCAGCTCAAATCTATATGGAGCCTTAAAGCTGCGTAATAAACTCGCAAAATATTTTATATTAATGTGGTGATTTTTTGTCAGCCTGACTTTCAGTATGGACAAAAGTATTTACTGGATTCTATC
The DNA here is from genome assembly GCA_001625245.1 of Calycopis cecrops. Taxonomy (NCBI): domain Eukaryota; kingdom Metazoa; phylum Arthropoda; class Insecta; order Lepidoptera; family Lycaenidae; genus Calycopis; species Calycopis cecrops. The sequence continues at coordinate 13,219 of LUGF01054995.1, read as the reverse complement.
GACAATGATGGGGGCTCGGTATGGCGTATATTATATCTCCGACTGTATTTGTATTTTTATGCTTACCCACTGAATTTGTTACGACGGTTCTGCTCAGGACAGGGCTAGGGTTGAAGCGGTGATAGATTTAATTGTTGACGTTCCTGAAGTAATTTCCTTATTTTTATTGTGAATAAAAACTTTTTCATTTTCATTTTCATTACTGAATACTTCCAGCAAGGTGTTTCCAGTTGTATATTCTCTACGCATATTGTCATGGATGTAATAGGTATCAAATAGAGCACAATATCAGTTTAATACAGAACAGTTTTTACAAGTACATTATGATTATACATAATCTATATCTAAGTATATATGGGCGCGAATCTATTTATTACAGTAATATTTATATTTATTATAATATTTTGTACAAATTAATTATGGTGGTCGCAGCCAGAGGTCTTAAAAAAAACCAATTTTCCTTATAGATTTATTATAATAAAAGATTACAAGCGTCGTCAATAGATAATAATAGGTCGTCGTCGAGGATCGCCTCGCGACGCAATTCGCGGGCCTGCTGCCGGAGAATTGGGAAGCTCACCTCGTCGTCCTCCTCCTCCTCCTCATTGGAAGCTGCGTCGTCCTCGCTCCCCGAGTCCAACCAATCTCCAATTACTGCGTGCTCATTGAAGTGCGCTATGGAGCGCCGACTTCTCTTGGAGGCGGAAGTCCGTGGCGGCGGCGACGCCATCTCGGGTGTTGAAGGCGGTCTGAACGGCTAAAAATGAATATTGCTGATTATTACAGTTATCCCCCTGCCCCGAAGATGCCCATTCAACAGACGATTGTATGAATTGGGCCGATTGGCGGGTCCAATTTTGGACAAATTGGTGACAATTTAGACTTATAAAAATTAAAAATTATGCAAAAATATGAAACGCAATGTTATGCGCACTTACACATATTTGTCCGCTGTCCGACCTCTGATACAGCACCGCCTCGGATCCCAAACGAATCGAGCCGCCCGGCGTACGATTCGCCACAAAAGCGGTTACGATTCGCACGCCGCCTGACCCGCTTGCTTCCGCTTCAGAAGTACTTTCAGAAGTAGTAGGTAGTAGGATTCATTATTGCTGAAATAAAAAAAAATAGTTCTTCAACCATAAACTAAATAAAGTTATGAGAAAGTCCTTGACATGACAAATCCATCGAATCCAAACTCGATATGATGGGGCTGGTAGTTTGGCAGTTCCGTCGGGTCACCTCCTGACTCCATCATCAGACCCTGGACACCATGTAGGGAGAAAGTCCTTGACATGACAAATCCAACGAATCCAAACTCGATATGATGGGGCTGGTAG
>LUGF01054995.1:0-11121 GCA_001625245.1 Calycopis cecrops | reverse complement strand
CTCCGGAAATGTCAAAATTCTTTTTTTTTCTGTACTGAAGTTAGTGCGGAAACAATTAAAGTATCCATAGATTATATAGACGAAAGTGTTTACTTACTTCCGGTAAAGAAAATAAATTCAATTTATTTTTAAAAAACAAAAACTATTGCGGCTAAAACGAAGTTGCGGGCGTCTGCTAGTTAAATATATTCCGTTGTCTAGTAGCCTTAACACAAGTCCTGGCGGTACTTAGCAGGGGGCTACGCTAACGTGATGTGTAAGTCTGGTTTTAGTGTCACGCGGACCGTCCGCGCGGACAGCTCCGCAGCCGTCGGCATGGCGCGTCCGTACGGACCCGTCTGCATTACATACTTTAAGGCTGGTTTTAGTGTCACGCGGACCGTCCGTACGGACGCGTCCGCGCGGACAGCTCCGCAGCCGTCCGCATGGCGCGTCCGTGCCACGGAGCTGTCCGCGCGGAGCGGTCGTCCGTACGGACCCGTCTGCATTACATACTTTAAAACACTCCCTAGCTGTAATACAGTTCGGCATGCGCGGAGCGATCCGTGCGGACGGTCCGCGTGACACTAAAACCAGCCTAAAGTCCACAGATATTTATTTATTTATTATTTATATAAATACGTAATGTAGTAAATTTTTACTAAAGGATTGACGTATATAATCTAGGTACATAAATTATAATAAACTACTTTTTTAATGCATGAAATAAAACGCTTTTTACTATATTTATATTATTTTATTGATTATATCTATGAATAAACGTACTGGCTGCATTCGATGAGAAAAACCATTTCGTAAATGGAACGCAGTAGAATGACCGCACATGTTCGGATTTAGAATTCGATTCTCGTATTCAATTTCCGAAGCAGGAAATAAGCTAGTGCACGTGGTAATTTTTGCAGTTGGTATCACTGGAAAGTGTATTCGTTGTACGGTTGTTATGTTTTGCATATGCCAAACGTGATGCCTGTAAGAATGCAACAAAATAAACCAAGGGATGTACCCTCGGATAAGTCGGTCCCTTCAGAGATGGCGGGCCCTTCACAGGCTCACGATTGGCTTTATTTGATTTTTTCAATGCAAAGACACTATATCATCCTTTTTTGATTACGCAGGGAAAATGCTTTTATGCAGGGGTGTGTCGGACTCGGCACGAAGCTCGTGCCACTACCGACTAAAAACCACTGCGAAGCTTTCGGCTGCTATGGTGGAGTGCCCCTCGATCTAGTAGGAACAGGACACTCCAGCGACTGGCCTTAACTTATGAACCGGTGTTGAACACAGAAGGGGGTCATTTCGGCTATTAAAATCACCCCAGCGACAGTGTAGCTTCAGCTTCAGGGTCAGGTGCCCATCCTGTACCCAGCTATTGATTTTTCAGTGTAAGAAGGGCTGTGCGTAGTGCCTTCTACGAATTCCTGCGCGTTGTCTACACAAAATGAGACCACGGCAACCCAAGAACTATCGCTCTCGAGCATTGCACTGGCCACTGACGACGCCACTACATCATCCTAATGGAAATAGCAGAATATGGCCCAAGAACAAGATTAGGGGAGATCTCACCCACTTGATACCGGCGTCAATATGCCATGCCGTCCCGTTTGGTGCGGTTTGTAAGCTTACAGTGGCAGGGTAGAAGGAGACGAGGGACACCACCGAGTAACAATTATGCGGATATTTATGGACATCGGTAATCATTAAAAGGTTCTCACAGCTCATATACAAGGTTGATACAAGCTAGAGGCATTAAATAATAACCGCATATTTAGTGTATCATTTCCAGGCCACACCACAAAAAACAGATCAATCGGAGCAATAGTTTAGCCACAGGATTTTTTTTAAGTTTTTTCTCGCCGACTATGACCGGGAGGTCACTCACTGTAGCCACCCGGCACAAAGTGTTAACAATTATTCGCTATTTAACTTGTTTGAAAAAGGTATTTTCGTATACTTGTCGTAAACTTTTTTTAATAGTTTCGGAGTAACTGTAGGCACTTATAGTACATGTGGTTTCATTTAATGCCTCTCGCTCTTATCAACCCTGTATACATTAACAAAGTAAATTTACAATTTGTTCATTCATTTTTCGACAAAAAATGAAAACAAAACATGAATAGGTATGGTCGCCGTGCCGTTGACATGTGTCCAAAAGTTCAACACTCTTCATTTTTTACTGGACGGCGAGTAGAGTGAAATACAGACCTCAAGCCCTCCCTCGTACCCGACTGGGCCAGAAGTAAGGTAATGTTGTATGTTCTTTTAATTTAACGTTATTTATAAATTACATTGATGTTTTTATGGCATACTAGCAGCGCCCCGCGGTTTCACCCGCGCAAATTTCGATCCCATGGAAAAGCATCCCATGACATCCCATAGGAACATTTTTTCGAGATAAAAACTATCCTCTGTGTTAATCCACGTTACTCTCTATGCGTGTGCCAAATTTCATGAAATTCGGTTGAGCAGTTTTTGCGTGAAGGTGTAATAAACAAACAACTTTAGCATTTATACCTAATATTAGTAGGATTTTTTATATGGTAGTGATCACCAATGGCCACAGACATCTGCAATGCCAGAGGACTAACAAATGCAGTGACGACCTTTGATAGATCTCGAGGTAGGTTATACATGACTCAATCTCATGACACAGAGTAACTTTACTTACAAGTAAGATTGATAAAATTGATGATGTATCAACAGATCTATAAAATTACCCATACAAACACATCTTCGGTAGTATAGTGGTAAGTATCCCCGCCTGTCACGCGGGAGACCGGGGTTCGATTCCCCGCCGGAGAGAACTTTTTGACTTTATTGACATTTTACGTCGATGCTAACAGTTTGATGAGTATCATTAAAAACAAACAAAAAAGTTACATAACACGTAGCTCGAAACCCGTCCCGCCCCTGTAACGTATCGTTACGTTTTCAAGAGCCCCCCTCCCCCCAAAATGCGTTATGTAATATACTTGAACGTGAATAATATAAGTAAGTGACTAAGTAGTATTAGTTATTACTATTACTATTTATAATATTACCTATTTATGGCATTCTTGAAAAATATTATCTTAAAAATTATTCACTTGCTAGTGTCGTGAAAATGGCTCCTACTGCTCGTTTGCCTCCCTATACCATAAATGTAAAAATGTATCGAAATATTTGATAGGAGCCTACAAGTTGTGTGAGAAGCAAATACATCAAACGCAGCTGTAATAATAAAATGCGACGGCGTTAAAAAGTAATTATTTTAGCATTTCCTCTGTACAATATCGACAATATCGGCGATATCCAATATCGAATGTAGTTGCAGTGTGAATTGTCAATAAGCGAGCGAGCTTTAATTTTATTTGTAAACTTCAATATCGGGCTGGACGGTCCCGCCCTGCTGATAAAACTAATTGATTTTATTCATATTTAAATTACATCAACTGGCCATTATTTTTTGTGGGTTTTTACGGCAATTCATTTCAATGTTGAGCCTTTGATAAGCTAACATCAGATTGAGAAACAGCCTAGACTGTACCTAGACCTGTAATACGTTTCCAAGTGGGTTTAGGAGGGATGCAGCCCTGGGCTCCGTAAAGCTTTAAAGTTTAAGCAATAAGTTTATTTTTGTACCTATAATTAGCCCTGTTGTAGCCATAAAAGGCCCTGTTGGAGCCCCATCAGAAGGTTGCGTGTTTAGATCACGTCGGGGTCACCAATTATTGGAGCCTTGTGTTCCTACCTAGTGTAAGGGGAAAATTAAAGTCCTAAGTTCACCGAATGTCTTCATTGAGTTTACACAGAGAGCATTCCGTACAATGGTCGGGCAGGGACTGGTTCTCCCGCTAGGCTACACACTACTAACTTATGAGCTGAGTCAGCGACACAGCCCCCTTCTCAACTTCAAGGTCTCCAAACTCCTGACTCCCCTACAGCTTAATCCAGCTACACGTATTTTACAACAATTTATATTAATTCCTTTGATAAGCTACCCTGAGATTGATAAGCATAAATCCAGACCGCTTAAAATGTTTCCACGTAGGCAGTGGGCAGTTTCACTCGAATTTACCAAGTAATGTGGTAATAAAATTGTGTTCATGAATATTGCATCACACATGCGTGAAGTGTCAGATGCTGAAATGGTAATCATGATTAACTAATTAAGCACAGCGTCAAAACCCACGCGATACGATTTTACGTGGCCTAAATATCATACTTATAACTATCATCAATTTCAGTGGCGCAACAACTCTCGAGGTAAATTCATCGGATCGGCCCCCAACATAAAGAAGCTTTTTTTTACACTAACCCTCTTATTAATAAACATAGAATAACTTTATCCAAGTAATAACCTAGTAATAAACTGACATCTGTCAAATTCCATATTAAAAAACACGTAAAAAGTATGGAATTGGACAGATGTAATTTTATGACTAGGTAATTACTTGGATAAAATTATTCTATGTTTATTAATAAGAGGGTAAATATGTAGAGTTGGGTTTCTCCTCTAACCGAGGGTCCCTTCAGGCTGGGGGCCAGTCGCGTTTTGCCGACTTGCCATCCTGTAATTACGTCACTGATCAATTTTCTATCATCAGGTATAGAACAATTTTACGAAGGTAGGTTGAATAAAAAAATATCTAACTTAAAACTTCAAAATAGAACTGTTTAATTTATAAAAGTTTAGGATATAGTAAATACAAATTCAACGAAATAATAACAGTAGTATTAATAATCGATATCCTACTAATATTATAAATACGAAAGTTTGTATGTTTGTTTGTTACTTCTTCACGCAAAAACTGCAGAACCGATTTTCATGAAATTTGGGCACACATAGAAAGAAACTTGGATTAACACATATTATGATAGTTTTTATCTCAAAAAAATATTCCTATGGGATGCTGGGGATTGATTTTCTGTTTTCCACGGGATCGAAATTTACGAGGATGAAATATCGGGGCGCAGCTAGTTAAATACCTTTAAGTAATCGTATAGTAACGAACATAAGTATCTAAGAGTTTATAAGATTCTCGAATTTCTTAAAAAATTAGTTAACTAAGGTTTCTAATAATATAATCTAATAATCTTCTAAGCGTCCATTCTTTACTTGTTCGTGTTTATTAATGAACTTACTATTTTTGTTTTATCTCAGTGACACAAATTTAATTCAACCCTTGAGTGTTTCTCGTTGTTATTCAAATTTTTTCTTAAATCGTATTTCGTTCACTACACTCTCCTCTTTTATTCCTTTGTCTCCGATAGACTGTAGTCTTGTGACCTTGTGACGCGTCGGGAACTCAAGATAAATGCTAAAACTTTCCTGGGTTCCGCAATGAAATTAATAAAAAGAAATTGATCACAAAATATAATTAAAGAAGTAAAACTTCTATATGCCAGCTAGACATGTGGAGTAAGTTGGCGAGAGTGTTACAAAAAAATCACACAATGGGCGAGGCCAATGGAAGTTCTCATTAAAATTTAAAATTCAAATTTGATTTAAGTGAAACTATCGTATTTAAAAAAATATATAATATGTATATCACATTGTTATGTCATTGTAACTACGGTAATGAAAATCAATAATCAAGTTTTACTTCAGTTATGTGGTCTAAAGCGCACACTTTTTTATCAGTGAAGCTTACACATTTTAAACGCGCGTATAAACATCCTAGGAGCAGCTAAAATACAGACATCTTAAAATGTTATTAGAGTACTCAGGTAGAATTACCGATATAAAGACAGCAAGTTTTAAGGCCTTTTCGTTACATAAAGCCCCGTGGGATGGGATAGAAGCGGTGATTTATTTTCTATATCCCTTGTGGGCTTTGGTAAGGATAAGAGGTAAGTAAACGCTGTGTCGACTTAGTTAATATGTTATGTTCGTGTGGGGGGCTTTTTATTAGCTATCAGTTGCCCTCGTGCTTGGTCCCTATTTGTAGTATCGCAATACTTTAAAGCTTTTAGTATTCGTTACAACCTGAAGTAATGTTCGAAATCGGGATATTCTTTAGGAATTAGTAAGAGGTAGTGCCACTCTACATGCATACATGTGGAGCTGGGGATACGTTTACACGATATCGGAGTAAAGTGACAGCTTACATCTGTTCTATCGCGTTTCGTGCGGTGTGATAGGATAAAAAAAAAATTACAAAACAATCCACCCTTTTCTTTCCTCCTTAAGCTCATATGTCCTCTCATATTAATTGAGTCGGATGCATCTTCAAAATGATACTTACAGATAGCCATTAATTATTAACCACCGCTCGCAAAAAATCTATAGGTAGATATGTAGATAGACTTTTAAGACGCGGCACCGGCGACTTAGTCGCTTTTTAGAAGATGAATGTAGCGACTAGACGCGGGGAGCGCACACTTCAAGACGCCAGACGCGGCGACTAAGTCGCTAATGTATGTCAATTAATGTCAATTAACGTCTAAATGCAGTCGCGAGATCGCGATACTGTCGTACGACTCTACTGCGGCCGGTCGCAGAGTCGCTAAATCGTGCGACTGCATCACGACAGTCGCGAAGTCGCCGGTCTCCTCTCCTCTAAAAGCAAGCAATGAATATTGTTTAAACCAAAAATGGCTCAAACTTGTATGGACTACGAACTGTGCTTATTCCGTGCGGAATGACGTGTTTATAAAGTTTTGTTCGGAAAAAAGTAGTGGAATAGATGGTTGTTTGAAAAATTTTACACTGAGTGGCTTTCGGAAAAGTTGAATATTTTTTTTTTCAAGAACCCTATGCAAGGTGCTAAAGAAAGCTGTATAATAAGCCTGCAGCCTCTATCCTAATCCAACTAATATAATGCGAAAGTTTGTATGTTTGTTTGTTTGTTTGTTACTCCTTCACGCAAAAAACTGCAAAACCGATTTTTATGAAATTTGGCACACACATAGAGGGTGACTTGGATTAACACAGGATAGTTTTTATCTCAAAAAAATGTTCCCATGGGATGCCATCGGATGATTTTCCACGGGATAGAAATTTACGCGGGTGAAACCGCGGGGCGCAGCAAGTAATAACATTATAAAAGCGAAATAATATTATGTAGGTACGAAAGTTGTTAAATATGTTTGTTATTTAAAACACATCCTCACTTCGGTACCCTAATGGGATATTATAATTTATATCCAGTGTATCTTCTTCCCAGCTGCGGGAAAAGAGGATAGTCTCCCTTTACCCGCAGACAGACAAGTCCTCACTAGTCCGATGAACAGAATCTAAGGCAGTGTTTAATCATGCTGCCATCTGTAAGAGATCCATCAGGAAAAAACCGGTCAAGTGCGAGTCCGACTCGCACACCGAGGGTTGACCTCCGTATTTGAAAAAAAAAATCAGCTTAATCCCTTCACGCGTTTTAGAGAAAAAGGTCTTGACAGACGTACAGACAGACGGACAACAAAGCGATCCTATAAGGGTTCCGTTTTTTCTCTTTGACATACGGAACCCGAAAAAGAAAAGTCTAATAGGATAGACAGAGAAAACCGAGTTCTCTCTGTCACCTTACTATCATTATTGTTTCTTACTTTTTCAAGCAAAATCTACTGAATCGATCGATATAAACGAAATTTGGCATCGGCATTGCTACTGAATTTGCCGGTACCGGGTATGTATCTCACAGGATACCACCGTGTAGTGACTATGCTGTCGCGCTTCGTATTTCCTGTAGTAGGCGATGGACAGACATAACGCGTGTAAAACCGCTAGGCACAACTAGTAATTCATAACAATATGAATTGTAACAAAATGTCTCCACAGTGACGTCACTCGTCTCGCTCCCATTGTGTCTTTATCTGGTTTCTCGTTCAATGAGTATTGATATCTCCAAGGTGTGTTTTATAGAATGGAAACACTTGACAATATTTTTTATATTATATATATTTAGTTATTACTTATTATTATACATTAAACTAAGAGGTTTGATAAGAGGTAGTGCCACACTACATGCTTGCATGCAGTCGAATTGGGCCGGCACGACCGGGGAGGTACCTCTCGCTTACACGAGACCGGCCTAAAGTGACAGCTGTGCTGTCGCGTTTCGTGCGGTGTGTAAGTAGCCGGTGGCCCATGGAGGTGGGAGGAGCAAGGAGGGCAGCGCATCTGTATAGCCTCTATGTGGGTGTTTGTAGGCGTCAGTAGTCATGAAAATGGCTCCGACTGCTCGTTTGCCCTCCTATACCAATAAAAAGAGGTAGTGCCACGCTACATGCATGCATGCTATTGAATAGGGTCGGTACGACTGGACCTGCCCAGTACCAACCTGCCCCCGCTTACACGATACAGGCGTAAAGTGACAGCAGTGTCGTCGTGTTTTGTGCAGAGCGGAGTAGCCGGTGGCCCGTGGAGGGAGAAGGAAGGAGGGCAACACATCTGCATAGCCTCTCTCTCATCTCTCATCTTCATTGGTCATGAAAATGGCTCCGACTGCTCGTTTGCCCCCTTATACTTATACTATTAAAAAGAAAACATTAATACATAATATAGCAATAGCACTGCCAATCACAAAAATAATGAAATACGTACCTATAGGATTTAAATGATCCATATCATATAGAATTTAAAGGATCCATATCCTATAGGATTTATAGGATCCATGTCATATAGGATTTACAGGATCCATATCCTATAGGATTTATAGGATCCATGTCATAAAGGATTTCTCTCTCCATTTTATTATAGATCTATAAAAACCGTTTATGACTACTATACCTACCGTCCAGATTGAGCGAATCGCGCGCGTATTAGGCCTGATTACAAACAACTTAACGAGGTGGTCGGGGTTCAAGTCCCTCACGAGTCGTGTTTCTTTTTTTATGTCTTTCTTTTTTTACATTATTATGTTGCACATTAAATATAATAAAGAAGTACTGAACTATATTTATTACTATTTACTAACTACGTGTGTGAAATTTTGAGGGACTTGAACCCCGACCACCTCGTTAAATAGTTTGTAATCAGGCCTAATACGCGCGCGATTCGCTCAATCTTGACGGGGTCTTAAGCCTCATTTTTCGAAGTCGGCCAAGAGTAAATAACATTCACGACCGCATCCTCTGCATCTGAGATGAGTCGGTGCATATTTAATGGCGAATAAACAAAGCTGAAAGTCGCAACTAGGTTTACTAGCTATGAATTTTTATCATCTTTCCGTATGTTTGTCTTTTTTGTTTAGTAGTTAGCAAACCAGCAGTTAGAGTAGGGATGTCAAAGATCGTTCAAAAAAGAACAGAAAAATCAAAATTTAGTATATGCCTTGATAATTGATTATGACGTCATTATTGCGTGAGCTCTATGTTAGCCCCGGGTACCGTAATATGCGTAGTAACTAAGTTGTCAATTGTCATTTGTCAAAGAGATGCATTAATTTCATCGCAAGTATATTGATTTTGGAGGAAATATTTCTATTCATATTTTTGTTCTTTGTATAATGGGCTATTTTCCAAGTTTTCAAAAACCACTCCAGAATGTTTATCAGTGATCAATGAACTTATACATTTTTTTATTTTTTATTCTGACAAGTATTTACTTTCAAATTTTAAATTCAAAATTCAAAATTTTAAAGACCCGCGAAAACGCTTCTATAAGCGAAATGGCGTCCTGTGACGTAGATATTCTGTATCCTAAATGTCAAGTAGTGAATGACTTATGTATGTGACTTATTTCATATGTAGCATTTGTTTATTTTGTAATCTCTTTGTAATAACAAACATTTGTACTAAGTATCAACATTTAACAGTGGCCATAATATTAAAATTATGACCTACAACTTTTGACAAATGACAATTGACAACTTAGTTACTACGCATATTACGGTACCATAGAGCTCACGCAATACTGACGTCATAATCAATTTCAAGTCGTTTCGTATCAAGTGACTCATGAATAAAAATACGTATTTTTAAAAATTGATTATAAAATGAAATATTGATTATTTACTAATTATTTCACTACATAATGACTTCATAAATCATATTAATTAAAGATTACATTCAATAAGCTTATATTTTTAATACAGGAAAATAGCCCATTGTGTACGTAAACTATACAATACTTGATAATGGACGTTAATTTTGTAAAAGCGGACAGCAGAAACTTTGCGCAATAATGGTCGGACTAGTTTTATATTAGAATTTCTTCGAGCAAGCTGCAACCACTTTCGGCGCATTATCTCACATTTCTGAGCATTAATAAATAGTTTTTGCGATGTTTTTATCGACGTGTTTCTGCATTTTGGCACTGCACACCATTTGTAGGTCATAATTTTAATGTTATGGTCACTGTTAAATGTTGATACTTGGTACAAATGTTTGTTATTACAAAGAGAATACAAAATAAACAAATGCTACTTATGAAATAAGTCACATACATAAGTCATTCACTACCACAAACAATATAGCTTACTACTTGACATTTAAGATACAGAATATCTACGTCACAGGTCGCCATTTTGCTTAAAGAAGCGTTTTCGCGGGTCTTTAAAATTTTGAATTTTGAATTTAAAATTTGAACTTATCAGAATAAAAAATAAAAAATGTACAAGTTCATTGATCACAGATAAACATTCTGGAGTGGTTTTTGAAAATTTGTAAATTAGCCTATTGTTATGTTGGCATTAGGCCTTTATTCCCTCTTCAATGAACCACCGAAAACTGGCAAACGGCACGGAACGTGCAGTCATACGTCGTGTAAGCGCCCTAAGTGTCGCCGCACACGGGCCACACGCCACAGCCACAAACGCCGCCACAAGAGGCAAGAAACGGCCACAAAAGTAGCTGAAGCGCGCGACAGCCACTTGTGGCCGGTGGTCGACAGTCGACACTTGTGGCCGGTGGTCGACACTTGCGGTCGGTGGTGGCTACTTTTTTTAACCCAGGAATGCAGTATCATAATGAACTCGAACGAAGAAGGTTTAATTGCGCTACTTTTAATAAAAAGACGACGTCGTAGAAAACGAAACCGTAGTTATTGGATACATCCAATTTATTCAAGGAAAGGGAGAGAGGGGCGCGGAATCGCGCGAGTGGCATGTGGCGGCGTTTTGTGGCGGCGTTTAGTGGCCGGTGCGGACCACAAGAAGCAAGCTGCGACGATTTGTATCGTGTGGCCGCCACCGGCGCCAACCGTGT
>LUGF01054994.1:13045-26693 GCA_001625245.1 Calycopis cecrops | reverse complement strand
TATTATGTTGAATATTTTTAATGCTTTCAATCTTTATATTAGATTTTTTCATTTTAGAATTTGAAATGAAATGAATGAATTTGCGTTGATAGATTGCTGTCACGTTTGAGTTTTATACATATAGATGAGAAAGTTTGTATGTTTGTTTGTTTGTGAGTCCTTCACGCAAAAACTGTTGAACAGATTTTCATAAAATTTGGCACACACAAAGAGGGTAACTTGGATTAACATATAGGATCGTTTTTATCCTGAAAAAATGTTCCTGAGAGTTCAAAATTTACGCGGGTGAAACCGCGGGGCACAGCTAGTATTTTTATAATTTAGTTTTCAGGTATTCTCGTCAACGGCCTGTGTTCACCGATCGCGGTGCTCACATCCTTCGCCGATATCGTTGTTAGTTTGGATACCCAACACAAATGGGCCGCATGGTTGAAAATATCATAAGTCAGTTTAAGGATCCACTTTGTTAGCATGGGAATCAGATCGTATATATACCGGTGGGATGTATCTGTGACGTTTTACCCTCACATTTCTACATCAACATTTTAATAGTCCGCTTGATTTTGTTCCTGGTGAGCGGTTTGAACCTCAAACCCGCTCCGCTCATCGGCGATTCGTGCAGCGGTAAAAGCTCTTTTCGTCTCCGTGTCATATCTTACTTATTTACACGTCTCATCGTAACAAATTAATAAAAAAAAGAAACCAGTCATTAGGTCATGATAAATTCCAAGTTGTACCTTCTCCTACGCGATAGCGACCCAAATGGTTGATGATCGTGTCCGCAATGTTACCAAACTTTTGTTTCTTCCACCAGTTGAGTAGGATTAGACGCACGCGACTCACCTCGAGGCCCCGGTTCGTGGGTCTGATTTCCACCGTTTTATAAAACTATTGAATCGGGTTGTTGACGTTAAAGTATCGCGAATGCAAATGTTCCACGAGGGCCGTATGTTCTTCTTTGATGTGATCTGATTCACCATATTGAAAAAATAGAACCGTGTCAAAAATTGCCGCGACAGCACCGCGACGAGTCGTCCCGTCCATCCGTACCGTCGAGCGAATTTATGCTACCCGCCGAGTAGCGCTGCATGAGAATCTGACCGCCCAGACATTTGGTGGTGTACAACTTGAGCGCATACCGATGTTCGATCAGTCCGTCCTGACGTTCGTGTACGTTCACAAAATCGAAATTGAAGAATAGCGGATAGTATTTGTTGTGGAAACCACAGTCGCTGTAGAAATAATATATATACATGTGTAACAATGTCTTTGTGTCTTAAAAATATTGTCTAGTGTCACTTGTATTGTCTTTGGTTACTAAAATAAAGTTGGTTGAGTTGTTGTCACGAATCCGGGTGTTTCACTTCTAAAACTTCTAATAGGTCATGAGTACTCACGAGTTAAAATTATTGTAAATAGTGTTAAAAGATAGTTATTATGGCTGCTAATATTATTTCAACAATTTTAAAGTTGAAAGGAAGAGACAATTATGAAGATTGGGAGTTTGCGGTTGAAATTTTCCTGATCTTGGAGGTAATGCAGGAATGCATCACCAAGGTAGACAGTGCAAATGAAGCTAAAGCAAAGGCCAAGATTATCTTAACAATTGATCCTAGTCTCTATGTGCATACCAAAAACGAGAAAAGTACAAAAGAACTGTGGTTAAAGCAAAAAAGAATGTTTGATGACACCGGCTTTACGAGAAGAATTGGGCTTCTACGAAACCTCATTTCTATTCGTCGCGAAAACTGTGACTCAATGGCTAGTATGTTACATTAATGGTGGAAACGAGTGAGAGATTAAATAACACAGGATTCAGGATAAACGATGAATGGGTCGGATCATTGCTTTTGGCGGGTTTACCAGAAAAATTCGCGCCAATGATAATGGCGATTGAGCATTCCGGCATAAAAATCAAAATTAATAAATATGGAGGATAGTAGTGATACCAACATTCAGCAAAGTGCATTTGCCGGCAAACATTGGCAAAAGCATTATAACAAGGCTGCCAACATTGAAAAACCGGAAGTATCAAAGTCAAACGTCAAGTCGGTCATTAGGTGCTACAAATGTAAAGAACCGGGACACTACAAAAATCAATGTACGGAACAAAACAAACAGTTTTCAAACGCATTCAGTGCGGTATTTTTAAGTGGAACATTCAGTCAGTCAGATTGGTATACAGTGTGAATCTTTATAATGTGCATATTATTGAAATGTGTGAAACTAGACCAAGTTTTATAGACAAAATAAAATTATAAAAATTGAAAAAAAAATATGTTAGGTTTTACAAGTGTTTAAAGATTATTTTTGAAAACAGTGGGGCAGAGATAAATAAAACCGAATATTCCCGGCTGTCCCCACTGACTTCGTCACCACTGGGGACAAACACTTTATATATCAGTGATATCGCCATGTTCCTCTGATCCTCAACCACGAAAGGGCTGTACATCCAGAATGGCTAGAATTTTTACCTTTGCTGTTAATTTAAATAATTATAATGTGCAATAAGTTTGAAAGTAACAAAATGTATTATTACCTACTTTTAGTTAAAATTGTCAAAGACTATATAACGATCTCATACAAAATGATTGTAAACTCATAGTCATTTAGACTGATTATAATAAAAATTTAATATAATGATAATGTGCTTTTTAATTTCCTGTATGAATCTACCCCATGTCGCGTCGTACGAAAGTACCCCACCCACTGTACAAACATACCTCGTACGTGGGGTACGTACGTACAAATGTCTTATCTTAAAAAAATGGCTATGACCCCTTAACCTTTTGACATAGGAGTTTAGGACTTTTTTGTAACATGCTATAATATATTGTTTATAATTAGGTACATAAATTGGATAAATTCGACAATTAATCATAAAGTAAAAAATTATAATCTGAAAAGTGTACAGAGGGTGACCACTTTCCTCTAGATCAGAGCTGTCCATACAAAGGCCCGCGGGCCGCATGCGGCCCGCGGCTTGTGTTCTTGCGGCCCGCGACGCATATTTCAAAGTCACGTCACATAATTTAAAAGTGACGCTATCTTTACATTATTGGGGGAATTCCCGGAAAATATTTTTTTACAAAAGATGTTCGTAATTATTTGTGTCCGTATTAGTTAAGCTTGTGCTTTCATTAAGTTCGTATCACTGCCGCTTTGAATTTAACACGGTATTTAACAAGTTATTGTGAATTTCACAAGTATTTAACCAGCCGGTTTCAGAAAAATACTTAAAAAACTTGATTATGTCTACGAAGAAGCGAAAAATAAGTGATGAACATCGTACATTTAATGAGAAGTGGGAACTCGACTATTTTATTTGCAATATAAATAATAAAATCCAGTGTATGATTTGTATGCAAGTTATATCTGTGAGTAAAGAATATAATGTTAAACGTCATTATACTACTTTACATGAAGAAAAATATAAAAAACATGTCGGTGAAGCCAGAAAAATTGTTGTGGCTGAGTATAAAAAGAAACTAACGCAGCAGACAAGTTTTTTTACAAAAATAAATACAGACAATGAACAAAGTTTGGCTGCTTCTTATGAAGTTTGTTTGCAATTAGCCAAAGCCAAAAAACCATTCAGCGACGGAGTTTTTATAAAACAATGCGCAGTTGCCATGGCTAATCGCTTTATGCAACCGAAATTGGCGGAAAAATTTGAATCTGTAGCATTATCTCACCAAACAGTTGCGCGACGAATAGAAGATATGGGAGAATTCGTTTCGAAAAAAATATGTGATTACATTGAAAACTGTGAATATTATTCATTATGTTTGGACGAAAGTACCGACCAGACAGATATCAGTCAATTAATAATATTTATTCGCTGCATTTCAAAAGATTTTTCGATCACTGAGGAAATGTTAAATTTAGTGCCGCTACATGGAACAACTAAAGGCGGCGATATCTTTCAAGCTGTTAACAACACTGTCCTAGAATACGGTGGATTTCAAAAATGTTCATGCATTGTGACCGATGGAGCAAAGGCTATGACAGGAAACGTTACAGGATTTATAAATAAATAAATAAATAAACGTTTATTTTGCTAATTAACACACATAACAAAAACATTTAACATTTGGGTATAGCAAAATTGGTCCCAAACTCGGCATCTGCTAACATAATAATTATATTATGTTAGCACCGGTCTTCCGCTTGGGCCATATGATGACACACACGGACACGCCAACAACAATGAATTTATACCATAACTTATAAACTAATACATTGTAGGTACATCTTATATTGTTATGCCGATTTTTCACAAACAAAAATTAAAACCAACATGGCAACGACAATAAACTTTTACTAGATTTGATGTTGTATTTTAAACAAATTATTCCAATCAATAATTGTCTTGGAAAAGAGTGACGTAAAAATGAAATGTAAAATCCATTATTGTACCATGGTTGAAACAAACATTGGCAGAACAGATGACAGTGCGTCAAAACAAAAAAAAGGCGAAGTAGGAATTACCAATGTCAAAACTAAAAAACACAATTTCTATTTTCTAGCTTTCTCTAATTTTCTTTGTGCTATGTGCAGTAGTCTTGTTCCTGCTCGGTCATTAAAAAGATCGCTCCGTACTAGTACGATCCGAAAAATGTACTAGTTCATTATATTAGTACTATTAGTACATTTAGTACCTGTCTTATGCAGAACGGAATAAAACTCACTAGTTCAGTACTTGTATTCGTTTTGCTTATGGCTTATCAGTTGAAGTTGATGTACACTGAGTGTGTAGATACTTTAGGGCAAACTAACACCAATGTTAAAGTACAACAGACAAAAAATAAAAACACGTGAATGCACTGCTAAACATGGTAGTTTTATAAAGGTAACATTGCTGCTTTGCAGCCTGATTAGGCACTAAAAAGCTCCGCTTGCTTTGACCTTTTTTAAGGTATAAAAAAATCTGGTTATTGTAAATCGTGTAAGCTACAGTTAATTTCAAGGGCATTGTAGTAAGTAAAAAATAATTAGTAGTAAATAATATAGTATTAGTATAAAATATATTAGTAAGTAAAACATGACGAAAATATTTTTTGGTAAAATAATCATTAATCAACAAAACATATAATATTAACAATTGAGGTTATTGTGTATAAATAATAATTGGGACACTTTCCCTGGTTTTAGGAACGTTCTTCTATGAGTGACGACTTGACCGGCACTCGAGAATATTCTCTCACAAGACACCGAGGTCGCTTGTATGTTTAATCTTTTTAACATATATGTGTATAAATGCGGGTAAATATGCCGTCTGCTCTTCCACCATTCTAAAGGATCCTTTTTACGCTCAAGGTACTCCTCGTATAAATACTTATCGAATTCGCGTATACCAGCTGCGACTTGGTTAGAAGGGCGTCTAATGACGGTCATTTCCTTATCAAAGTCGTCCCATATGCTGGTTCCCGACGGTCCTTCATCGGCCGCAGATGCTGGCAAAGGTGACGGGAGAGTTTCTCCTGGAGGCAAGTTTATTTCGCCGAGTTTTGATTTTAAAATGTGACTTGCTCTGTTAAAACTCTCAACCGTACGAAATCCTTTTTGCTTAAAGCGTGGATCCAGAATTGTGCTTTCAGCGTACAGGTTATTTTTTTCGAGATCATGAAATCGCACTTGAATTTCAGTTTGTAATCTTTCTAATACTACTCTGACCACTTCATCCTGATTTTCTTGAACGCACCGTACAACATGACGGGACATCATCTGTACAAAAATTAAAACTTTGGAAAGAGTTACATATTTTTCGGCACTTATTTCTTCCGTTATTTCATGAAACGGCTTGTAAATTGGAATAATTTTTTCAATAACGTTCCATTCATGTGGAAGTAAAGCCAAATCACTCCGTAGTAATATAGCTAAAGTGCTATTAATTGCATCTTTAACTTTAACAAGTCGATCCAACATATCGTAACACGAATTCCAACGAGTTGGACATTCCTGTTTTAATTTTAATATTGGCAAATTCATTTGCTTTTGCATTTGTTCCAATTTAGTTAACGCCATGGTGCTTTTTTTGAAATATTCTACTATTGCTTTAGATTTATTTATAATTTCTGCCATCTCTGCGAGCGATTTCTGGACAACTAAATTAATAGAGTGAGCGAAGCATCCTAACGATCTCCACCCGCCCAATCTAACTGCAGCAATTATATTTGGAGCGTTGTCGCTTACAACGCAGGTAATTTCATTATCTATACGCCAATCGTGTATCATTTTTTTTAAAAACTCCATAATATTGCAACTTGTGTGGCGTTCGCTATAGTTAATACAGCCTAACAATACTGTGGTCAATTGCGTATCAGAGTTTATAAAATGTGCCGTCACTGCGATGTATGAATGGTTGGTCATTGATGTCCATCCATCGGTCCCCAGACAGACAGCTTGTGCTCCAGCTAATTTGTTTTGCACATTTTGAAAAATTTCACAATACGTTTGTGGTATCAGTGTATTTGTTAAAGTTTTTCTTGTCGGTAATTGGTATCCAGAACTGTTCGATATTATTTCTATCAACTTTTTAAACTCCGGCTCTTCAACAATTCGTAATGCGTGATGACCCTTTGCTATCATCGCCACAACTTGCCTATCTATTTGTTCTACTCTTCGTTTCGAAACTGGTTTTCTAACAAAATTCGTGATTGGTACCAATGCTGAGTTAGTCGGCATTGGTATTGGTTGAGCTTCAGGTAATATATTACTTGACACTGAAGTCTGCTGAATATTAATATTGCTGGAAGATGGTAAATTGACAGCGATTTCGTCTACAGAATTTAAGGTCGGCTGTCGTTGTATATTTAATATAATTGTTGGGTGCTTGTTTGCCATGTGGCGGTTCAGATTGCCAAGCGAACCGCTTTTGGTACTCAAGTAGTTTGAGCAATATCTGCACTTCGCCCGATTATTGTCGGGTTCGTCAACATAATGGTTCCAGATATTGCTACGTTTTCCCCTGATTGGTGGCATAATTAATTTATAATAAAGTCTAATTTAAAAGCACAGACACAAATTATAGCGTAAGCACAGGTAGAGGTACCTATCAATTATATCTACTTATAAAGTTTATTATTTACAAAGCAAAAGTTCACTACCTAACCAAAATTAATGTTAATAAGCACTTATTGTTCTTTTAATTAGTAGGAGTTTTATTAGATTAAAATATATTAATATAAAAAATAACAAAAAAGTTCTTCGCAAGTAATAATAAGTAACACAACAACAAACAAAACACGCGACAGCAAATACTAAGTCTATGACGTACGCACTCAAAAGAATTACCTATAATGAAATAATATGTTATGATTTGCGTAATACGTATTTAGCTATTCCGCCTCTGTCTCTGCCTTTTAACAAAAAATAGAGACAGTGGCGAACGGTGATAGGTAGGTACCTACTAGGTATGCACTATGCAGCGGCAAGTGCCAACATTTCGCGCTTTATTTGAGCTAACGAGTAACGAAAGTTTCAAACATTTTCTTCTGCCTTAAACATTTTTTTTGCTTTATATTTAAAAACTAAGTAGACTTCAAGGAGCATAGTCAAAGCCTAAGACCAATACGGCGTATTGTCTCTGACGATGCGAGTTTAATCAATTCGAAGATAAAAAATACGTATATATTTCGCTGATCACGTCTAGTTCAAATTAACTAAAAGAATATTATGGTACAGTTGTTACACGCAACTTTTTACCTTCTTATAGGTATTATTCTTATACCTATTCAATACGGCTAAATTTAATTTTATTCCTTTTAGTTTAAAGCCTTTAAACGTACTAATTTAAAAATTCCAAACGGAATAATGCCATGTATCTCTAGGAATACGGTTGAATTTTATTTAATAATTCTTCATCATAGCACGAACATGAAACTGTCAACGTACTAGTTCAAATGAACGAATAAGACTATGCTACAGTAGCTACACGCAACTTTTTGCCTTCTTACATATTTCATACGGTTCACTTTCAATCGACAATGCCCAATCGTACAATCGTACTATTTTAAAAAATGCCAATCGGAATAATGCCTTGATTCCTTAAGAATACGGTTGACTTTTATTTGACAATTCTTTATAGTACCATTGCACTAACACGACACTGTCAACGTAATTATGCCTTATTTTTAGTAAAATAAGGTTCATATTAGCACAGAGCCAGAGAATGTACTATGTACTAAAAAGAGCGAGCGGAATGAATAGTTCGTTCTCGTTCAGTTGAGGGAATTAATCCAGCGGGGAAGGGGGCAGGGGGCTTGCAAGTCGGTACTTGAAAGATCCTTACCCCCTTCCCCGCCCCCGCGGAGAAGTGTCGCGTGTCATTACCATTAGTATAAACAATTATTGAATTAAACAAATTAACAAACAGTCGGCACGCGTCACGCATGCGATTACGTTCAAAGATTTCAGTGACCTTTACCTTTCCGCTACTATCATCCGCGTGTGTCTATTATGGCGTTTCAATTTACTTCTCGGGAGTACACACTAATGATACGTGCGTATTTCATTAGTGGAGAAAATGTCAGTGCCGCGTTACGACTGTACCGTGAGTTATACCCGAGTGCTAGGCAACCAAACGGTGCTAATATGTTAAGAGCCTATCAAAGACTATTGGATCATGGTACATTCTACACACCGACTCACGCCCAAGGACGTGGAAGATCACCGCTTCATCAAAACCTCTGTGACGATGTCATTGACTTTTTTAATGAAGATCCCCGAAGAAGCACTAAAGATGCAAGTCGTCGCTTTGGCATCAGCCAGTCTTCGGCGTGGAGAATAGTGCATTCTGGAATGCACCCCTATCACTACCGAAAAACACAGGAGCTTACAACGATAGATAGGGCTCCAAGAATAACGCTCTGCGAGTGGTTAATAGCAAACAGTGCTGCAAACATTTTATTTACGGATGAATGTTTGTTCACCCGGGTCGGTCTTTTTAACCAACATAATGAACATTGGTGGTCTACACGGAACCCCAAACTAACGCGGGAACATTCGTATCAACATCGTTTCAGTGTAAATGTTTGGGCAGGCATATTAAATGACCGACTTATCGGCCCGTATTTCATAGAGGGTCGTCTTACGGGAGAAAGTTATTTAAATCTTTTAAGAACTATGACCAACACTATGTTGGACGACATACCACTGGCCTATCTGCAAGGCCTGTACTTCCAGCAAGATGGTGCGCCACCACACTATCACCACTCAGTTCGCGAATATCTAACGACACAATTCGGAGAACGGTGGATTGGGCGTGGTGGGCCAATACCTTAGCCAGCTCGTTCTCCTGACCTTACCCCCATGGACTTTTTTTTATGGAGTGAGATCAAACGGCGTGTTTACGTGGATGAACCTCAAAATGAACTAATTTTAAAACAGCGCATAATAGACACTTTTGATTCAGTTAAAAGTTTAAATGTTTTAGTTACATTAAGAAACAATTTAATAAAACGTGCAAGGGTGTGTATACAGCAAGAGGGTGGACACTTCGAACAGTTATTAGCATATTTGTAAATATCCGTAAGTAATATTTGTAACCTTTTAAACTTTTAAATATGCCAAAATTTCTTTGTTTTCTACACGTATTATCATTTAGTCACATTTTATCATATGCTGCACTTTTAAAATGCATCTAAGTAATCTGTTCTATGTTATTACTAAGGGTAATAAAAAAAATAATTTTCGACGGTTAAGAGCCATCAAAAGTTAGAATACAATTAATAATAGTAGAAACTTATAAACATTCTATTCAAATTTTCATAAAAAAATTCTAGATTAGATTATAAATAAGTACTTAGACAAGTAGTTATTATTGCCACGCCGCGCGCCGGTCGCGGCGCCGCGTACGCGGGCGGGAATTAGTACCAACAACTAGTGTTCCCATATTGTATGTTAGATTTAGGGAAAATTTCAAGTCGACGTAACTTTGTTAATACTAGTTTTCTTAAAGTTTCGACAACAATTATAGGTTATTTCATACGTAATGCTTTACCTATTTTATTTTTTATACTAATTAAAGAATATTGGTGTATATTTAAGATTATTACTATAGAAATACACATAATACGTAGATAAACATCCATGACCAAGGCGGGATTCGAACCCGCGACCCCTGGTGCAACATGCTCCACTTATCCGAGCCATGTACCACTGCGCCAGCCTGGTCGTCGTATTTAACTTATTTTTTTTTTATTTTCTCCAAATGGCGTCGTTGAAGTGGTGATAACAACCAGTAATTTTGGCATCCGGAAAAACACTTGATGCTGCATTAAACTGAGCTGTTTCATAGTCACATTTAAATGACGTCATTTGTACTTCTAGTTTTTCTTATATTAAAGATAACAAGCGGGCGTAAGTGATTTCATTTGTGTCTGGTAGTAGTGCGTAAATAACCGGCACTATATTCGTCGTTTTCTCATTAGAACTTAAATCATAATGGTAGAAGATTCCGCGCTAAGACTTCCGGTTTCTTCGGGTAGTTTTGAAAAAGTCAATTTTGTTTAGGTGAAGAGTATTTTTATTTTGTTGCGGTTACTGTGTTGTGTTTTACCCATGGAGGACTTTTACGTTATAACAAATCAAAAATACAAGGACACTTTGATTCGTAATGGGTAACGATTTACCAAAAAATCGACTAATAAAAAATGGTAGCAGTTTATGGAGATGCATAAACAGAAGTGTTTGTTCTTGCAAGGTTTCAATATATCGGAAAAAAGAAAACATTTTGAGAGAATCTTTTCACTCTTGTGAAGCAAACTCTGTTTTACCCGCAGTTAACAAAACAATTTCAACATTGAAACCTAAGGTATGTACTAATTTAGAACCGATACAAAAATGTACGAAGAAGCTTTTTAAAAACTACATAAAAAGTATCCTCATGATCTAGATTTGATACCCTCGTTCAACAGTAAGAAAGATGCCTTATACCGTGCACGAAGAAGATGGTTGAACACGGATATATTGAGACATAATAGCACAGAATGTATTCAGATACCGGAAGTCTTAGCGCAGAATCTTTCAGTGTGTGAGGATGGCGAGACAAATAAAATCTTCATTTTTTCTATAAAAACTGCCAGGAAAGTCATCAAAAAACCTGGCCCGTATTTTGGCGGCGAAACTTTTATCTGCCCCGAAACCTTTCTATAAGCTGTACGGAATCCATTATGATTTAGGTTCTAATGAGGAATCGACGAATATAGTGCCGGTTATTTACGCACTACTACCAGACAAAAATGAAATC
Source organism: Calycopis cecrops (assembly GCA_001625245.1). NCBI lineage: Eukaryota > Metazoa > Arthropoda > Insecta > Lepidoptera > Lycaenidae > Calycopis > Calycopis cecrops. Next base: position 15,442 of record LUGF01054994.1, on the reverse strand, counting down.
ACTTACGCCCGCCTGTTTTCTTTAATAAAAGAAAAAGTAGAAGTACAAATGACGTCATTTAAATGTGACTATGAAACAGCTCAATTTAATGCGGCATCAAGTGTTTTTCCGGATGCCAAAATTACTGGTATCACCATTTCAATGACGCCATTTGATGAAAATAAAAAAAAAAAATAAGATAAATACTTCCAAAGAAGGTCGAAATTTAACGCGAATGTGCTCAATAATACCATTGATCCCAGCCAATCTTATACCTGCAGCATGCCAACATATTTTAGAATCGTCACCAGATAACGAAGTAATGAGAAAGTTCCGGCATTATTTTGAGAGACAATGGTATCCACATATGTCATCAACGATACTGAGTTGTGCAGGCGAGCGTCATCGAACAACTAATGCCCCAGAAGGTTGGCATCAAAGATTAAATGGTCGTATCCCAAAAAGGCAATTTTTTTATCTTTTTAGCTATAATTTAAAAAAGAGTGCAGTCATTGGGATAATCACATAAAGAATTCACAAACATGATGAGTAAGAGACGAACTAGAGATATTGTATTCGATAAAAAATATAATAAATATTTGAATCTCTTACAAAACAACAATTTAGCCCCGTCGCAGTTCATCCGTAAATTGATTTATTTACGACTTTCCATGTTTAAGTATTTTTTTTACTATGTTTTATTAATTATGTTTATATAAGTTTCTTAAATTATGATTATTATAAAACTAAAATACTGAAAGAAGTACCTACTGTTTTGTTAATTCATACAAAGTTTAATGTTAATAATGAAAAATAAATAATATTTTGGACTACAAATAAAAAGACCGATGCATGATTATTATTTGTTTGTTTTATTTGAAAATTTTCCATTTTATTTCAATAATGTTATTACTACATTACTCATTACTTTATACCATATTTTTAGACTTACTAAAAATAAATATATGATAATATATGTAGATAAGCGACTGACTAAAAAGTTTTTAATGTGTCTTTTGTTGACTATAAAATATCGGTTATTAAAAGGACATTTTGAGAAAAGGACTTATCGAGAAAAAGACATTTTGAGAAAGGACATTTCGAGAAAAGGACATTATGCGTCGAGACGATTTAATGTATCTTTACTGTTATAAATTATAAATTGTAACTTGTAATATTATTTTGATTGGCCAAGTTAAGTCATAACGTTGTAGTAGAATTTTATCTGACAACTGTTACAATACATAATTGTTTTATTATTACTTTTAGGAATCTAAATGTACACTAAAATGTAATATTTTGTAAATCTCATGAATGAATAAAGAACCTATAAAAACAAAACAAAACAATATCTGGATCAGCCTTTCAATACCACGAAAAGAAAATCCGTGAAAATTCTGTTTCGATTGTCGACATTTTACGCCAGTTCTTTCCAACATAGCCTTAAAGTATTTAATGTCGCCTGCGTCCTCAGTTTCCTCGAAAAGAGTAGTATCTGCTATAAATCTCACAGTACCAAATAATAGAAGTTGGCAGCACATTAAAAGGTATTTCTTACGACTGTATCCGATAAATATTGGTTTCATGAATAAATAATTAATATTTTTTATCGTTGTTCTTGATTTATTAAAAAAGATGTCAGTTTATTAGAGAATAAGTAGTAAAACAAAACTTAATAAGCAGAAGTGGGATTTATTTTACTACATCTTTTAAAAATTACGCTACTTAAATAAAGCAAGTCACGCAACGCCATTATCGCCAAAAACAAATGAGTCATCGAGGGTACACGGCGGCGCGGTGGAGCGACATTGTTATGTTACGAGTCATTTGTTTTCTATTATTAAGCTTATCGACAACAATAATGTGCATCACTATGCCCGCCCACTATGCAGCCACTACTACAAAGCCAAATCCCAAGGAGGGCGAGACGGACGGTGTGCGGGCGGCGGTCGGGATTGGCCCCACTACCGCACACCACGTCAATTCAATCTGGTCCACCAATAAGCACAAGCGGTCAAAGGGCTACCTAACTATTATGACCACGGCGGCGCCTCGGCCGGCGCACAGTGTTTTGTCTAGAACAAGCTAGCTGGACAAAAACAACATTAAGATTTATTAGAAACATTAATGAGGATAATTAGGGTATTAGTTGGTAATTAAACCGACATACATTACTTTGGTATAATTCATACTACACATCGTTAATGAGAGTAAGTATATAAAATAATTGGGTGAAATGCATAGAATTATTTGCATTTTTGCTACAGACACGATTGCATCTCTAAAGGTTGTTTTACTAGCTGTGGTGAATTTTAGTGATGGATTCTACTACTAAGGGTGAGTATATTTTTCTGTTTTAGTCATTATAAAATAATATCTATTATATATTAAAATCTGAGCATTAGAAATTAGAAAATC
>LUGF01054969.1:389983-406617 GCA_001625245.1 Calycopis cecrops | reverse complement strand
ATTTTAAAAAGTGGAAAAAAACTATGTGAATACCTTTGACCGTTTAGGTGGACACTTAAAAATTGTTTTTGACTGTTTGTGAGAAACAAAACAAGATTTACGAAATGACTTCGCGTGATCGTTATGCCGGCAGAAAATTTTAGTCAGGTAGTTAAAAAAGAAAACGAAACAAACAAAAGAAAGCAGTAAAATGAAAATATACGTGGATCTTTATATAAAATATATACAAAAAGTGATGATCAAGAAACCGGAAAGGCTGAAAAAATACCTTCCACATCATCCATTTTTTTTTTTTTTTTTGTTTTCGCAGGGGAATGCATTTAGGCACGATACCCAGGAGCCTGGGTGGCTCTGAAACCGGGCCTGTGTCGGGCTCGGCGTTTGGTACGCCCCTACCGACTAAACCCCTGCGGGTGCCTTCAGCCGCTATGATTGGAGGGCCCCGGATCTAAAAGCAACAGGGCGCCTCCAGCGACAGGCTGGCCTCGGTGAGAAGGCCAGACTCTTCCTCCTTGGGGACTGTCCGGCTGCCTTTGAACAGTCCCTTACTCCACGATGGAACCCTTCAATGGGGTCAGGTTCCCATCCTAACCCCTGGTCCCAATGCTCCAACGGAGCACACCACGCCGGTCGTCCGAATCCACGCCGCCATCTGCTGATTCAGAGGGACGGGTGGAGGACTTCCGGCACTGGCTGGTCCCATCCGCGGGGCGGCGGACCAACCATCAAACGGCCGCAGAGGACAGGGAGGACGGCAACGACACACCGCATCTCCTCTTCCTCTGCGGCCCCACCGCGAACGCATCTGAATGTGCGCCCTCGTTCGGTCGCGGGAGGTAGGGTGCACGGCAACAACACACCGAGACACCTCTCCTCCCGCGACCTCACCTCCGTGGACGGCAAGCGTCCAATGGACGCATCCAGAGCGGGCCTGGGCAAAGCCCACCCGACGCGTCTGCACCCGGGATCCCTCTTAGTTCACCGTGGGGGGCAGGCTCAAACCACGGCTACTAAGCCCCCTCACCGCGACAAGGTGGAGATTCGTCGAGGGGGACCACATCATCCATCCTAGGTTTGAGGCACTTAAAAATCATATTTGGATTTTGGTTTCATGTACAATGGACGCTACACACGTTCAGTTTTATCTGTACGATTTATCTGTACAGATAAACTATATAAATAAATTATAGTTCCATACACACACGTTCAAATAAAACTGTGCGATCTTTCAATTTTTATCATCATGGTCTCCAGAAACGATCATGGTCGCTTTAGCGACAGTAGGACTAAGGGCCAACCCACACGTACCACAACCACACCACATGGCAGCGTCAAAATGTAGTCAAGCTGTGGTTACGTTGAATAGTGTCGCTGCAACTTTTTATGGTTGCGCTGTCGTTGCGACGTGATTGCGTTGTGGTTGCGATGTGGTTACGTCGTATGCTGACATAGTTCACAGTTCGACACTGACGAAATATGTGAATAAAGAGGAGCGGGGGAAGAACGTGGGCGGTGTGCTCGCAATGTCATTGCGTCGAAGCAAGGTTGTGTTTGAGATGTGGCCGGCCACTAGTTCTCGGTGTCGCTGGTGGTTGCGTTGTGGTTGCGACGTGGTTGCGACGTCATTGCGATGTTGTCGGTATCACACAAGTGGTCGATATAGACTGCAAAATGTGGTACGTGTAAATATTCTTATTCGTTTTCAATACAAAATATGAGCCCGACAACGTGGTGTGGTTGTCGTGTGGTTGTGGTACGTGTGGGTTGGCCCTAATTGGTGTGTTATAAGAAAATAGACGAAAACGAAAAACACGTGACTTGTGGTTTATACCTGGGCTTCTGTTGAGGAATCGGCTTTCAGCTCTTGCTATTCTATCAATTGAAAATGACGTAGCTCATTCCTTAGATTACTGTAATTTAATTAAAGATTTTAGTCTTAAAAGCCGAAAACATCCATTTTAAAATTTATCATCTCTCTATTTGTTCAATATAAATCATTAATAAATGTAAAATATTTGTAAACAAAAATTTTATTTATTTGTATGACTATAACATTTCTTATTAAACATGACAAATACCCTAAACCAGATTTACTTTCGCATCGCATACTTTTCACGAGAGACATAGGGCCACGCAAAGATCTGTCGCCCGGAGCCTAGCAACGGCTAAGGCCGCCGCTGTCGGCAATATTATAGTAGTTTATGCAACTGTCATATAAAGAAGGGTATTAAAACACGAGTTTGACTTTTTGAAACGAGCGAACGCGAGTTTCAAAGTGTGTTAATACCCGTGTTATATGCAGTTGCATACACTAATTTATCTTCACTAATGCAATTAATCAATTAATCAAAGATTGCGAAACATTAAATTCACGCGTAAGTAGGTACGTGTATTGTCCGACCGACGACTGTTTTACCGACGAGGCGACGACTGCTTGACCGACAAGGCGACGACTGTTTGACCGACCGACGTGGCGACGACTGCTTGACCGACGATTTAAAATGTTCTTGAAAATAAATATTTTTATTAAATACTTTAATTTGATTGCAAAAATTGCGGCGCGTAAATATATACTTTTTATAATTCAATGTTAAAATACTAGCTTCAATGTTGAAATATAATGTGGAAAAAATCACATGACTTTACTTTTAAATTTCTACTAAACAGTAGATTATTCGTCGTCTGTGACGTTCATTTTTGCTTTCATTTTTTTGTAGAGCTTTGTCTCTTTCTCGCAAATCCTTCGCAAGCTGGCATTGAACCAATGAGAGCGCAGCTGCAGCGCTCTGGGCCAAGCGAGGAGCGAGCGCGCGCTGTTAAGGATTTTGACATACGTCTCTCTCACCATTTTTCTCTCCCTCTCGCTCTCACACAGTATTATAATGATATTTTACGATATCGATTTGGATATTATAACATCATGTCAAATTGCTTAAATTGAGTTTTTTGTTGTCTGAGCTATAACAGTAGTCATTATAAGTCAAGTATTGGAAACATAAGTAGAATGTTACAACATTAGTGTAGATAAAATAATATTATGTAATAAGCAAGCTTAAGGCACAATAGTATGTATTGACCTCTCTCTCTCTTTAAATTGTGTACTTGATACTTCCTTACAAGGACGTTAAAAAAAGGCGGACGGAGTATCTTCAAACAATAACTGAAATCCCATAGTATGCTCCACGCACATACAGACGGCACACATTGACACAATAGTATGCTAGTCACCCCTCATTACGCTATATACCTTTGTCTTGTGTGACAATTTTTAGAAAACGTTGTATTGTTACACATAAATCAATTAAAGATGCCGTCGTGTGTAGTGAAAAGCTATCGAAAATTCGAATTTCGGAAAAAAAAGCCAGGGGAAAGGACAAAGGCGGACGGAATGTTGCCTAGAAACTAATGAAGTATTCAAATTGTGACAGTGTATTTATGTTTGCGCGTGTAAAGGGTTACTAGACATAAGAAAAAATAACCCATTTTTTTAAATAATGTTAATATATTTTTATTTACTGCTATTTACCACCCAGAATGATTATAGACAGGCATTTAAGGTGGTTAATGGTTTAATACTACTGTAGCGCGAAATTCAAACAAAGTAGTTTTTTATTTATCATTAGTTTATGTCTTTAAAATCAGTCTAATTTGAATAAACGATGTCAATTCCTAAAAAAGGCTCGATTTTTGATACAATTTTATTTGGCTGATTAAAAAAAATGGTGTCAATGAAAACGTACAAACGAACAATAAAACACAATAATCAATTAAATTTTTTTATTAACACTTTTGGGCTATTTAATTACTGAAGATTATCTTAAACTCAATATTAAAGTATTCTGAAGTTATACGAAAAGTAAGCGTGTAACCAATAATATCCAGTCCAGTCCAGTCCAGCGATATGCACAATCAGGATAGATTGTTCTTCAGGAAAGGATATTGTTAACCTCTTTTCTGATTACTTCTCGTCAATTTAATGCACCAGCTCTAATAATAACTATACTTGTAACTTTTCATCGTCTAACTATCCAATCGGTTTAATCGGGTAATTACAATACGTGTAACAAACGCGAAATTCTCAAACTAATTTAACATTTCAATGGGCTAAAATGCGTCGTAGATAAATATTATTATTCGAGCCGTGCTTCATCTAATTGACTTTGTCACAGCATTGCCTGTCAACGCGCGTAGATTGTCAGAGGAGGGGCGGCTGGCGGGAGGCGCGGTATCACGAATACGCTTTTTATTTGGCGTCAGGTGCTCTCTTAAAAACCATAAATATAAAGCTAGCAAAAGAGCTGTATAAACACATGCGAATTTTAAAGTGATTAAAATTTCAGATCCTTCGGGAAAAGGAAAGGTGCGACTGGCGATTGCTTTCCTGTGAAGAGAAAAAACAATTGTATAGAGCATCTTTTTGCCAGACATTTTCCGAATTCAAACACCCCACCGGACAATGGAAGATTATTATAGGAATCGCGTTAATATTAAATTCGTTTGGATTTTGGATGCTCATGTTCTTTCAATTTTTCGGTAAATCTTGTTGGTAATAAATATTTACTTATAGACTACAGGCCCATGTCGAAAAAAATATGGGTCATTGGAACCACCAGGTGACAAATCTAGAAAGATATAAGAGCATAAAATAATAAGATTCAGCACAATGCCGTCACTTGTAAGCTGTCCAACTGAGTGCAGATGAGAATGCGAAAGTACAGGTAGAGCGAGTACATTTTGGTCACATATTTTTGTACGGCATTCTTACCACCGACAGATCCATAAAAAAAAATAAGAAAACGCACAGTGCCGTACAAAAATGGTGCGCTACAAAGTCGGATTTTATTTTTATTTTCCGACAATTACCAATGTAAATTTGGTCATTTCATTTTGTACGGCATCTGTGTCATACTATTTCAATACTGCTTTTAATCCATTATTCCGCAACGCCGTACAAAAATCGTACGACAAGGGGAAAAATCGAAAGTTGCAATCCCCTGTCTTTCCGTAGCGCAGCGACATTCGGTCAAGAAGTGGACAAAACTACAGCGAGGTAGAGGAAGACCGCCAACAATTGACCAATACGAGGGTAGTGTAAAGTGCAAGAGGGACCTGGATGCATATCAATGCTCCGAGCTTGAACTAGATGCGGAGGTACTAAAAACTGAAAGGGAGATACCCTCAGCGCGGCTCCAACGCATCTCTAAAAATTTATGCTAGTCTGCTGAAATGCAAGCTAAGGAGGAAACTGCAAAGGCGCTTAGTGTTGAGATGTCTGAGAGTTTCCCAACAATCTCAGGGGCGCTAAGAAATCAAAGTACCTGACCGACACATGCGTGAGGACGTTAAACACCTCTATCATCGCGATACAAAAAACAACTGCTACGCTCAGTAATAGAACAGCTTCAGAGGAGACATAGAGGCCAATAATAAATTGGAAAAAGAGCTACAGGACTCAGGAGATTCGCCTAGAGTTGACTACTTTACGACAGCAATTTTCAGCCAAGTATCTGCTGCTTCCAATAAAATGCTACCTTCCAATAAATTGTGGAGCTAATTTGGAAAACCTCCTACAGCGAGTGTTGCGAAAAGCCATGTCGCAATGGAGTGCCCGAATGGGTCACCCTCCCATCTCATCCAACGGGCCATCGGAAAATTACACACTGCAATAATCGTCACTCCCCAGTCGTGCCGTCACTAATGTGGCTCGAATGCAATATGATCTTATTAATTCCCTCAACAATTGTAAAAATTCTTATTTTTATTTTTAGTATATGACTGCTTGCCATCGTCATTTTCGACGGAGTCTCGCGAGGCCCAGCTGAGGCGGATGATAGAAACGCACGTGAATCCGGTGGACGGACTGACATCGCATTGGGATTATACTAATGATTGTTGGAAGGTAGCCTAAACCTTTTTTTATCGTATAAAGGGGCAAACGAGCCGTCTGCCATTTTCATGACTACCGACGCCAATATATATCTACATAGAGGTTATACAGGTGCATTTCCCTCCTTGTTGCTCCCCCCGCCATGGGCCATCGGCTACTTATACACCGCACGAAACGCCACCCGACCTGTGCCCACTTTGTTGGACGTTAATTCCCCTGGATTTCCTTGGAATTATACGCGCGAGAAAACACAGGGCACAGCTAACAATAAAATTTAGTCTGTCATGGGCTATTTTCCAAGTTTTCAAAAACCACTCCAGAATGTTTACCAGTGATCAAGGAACAATTTTTTGTTTTTATTTCTGATAAGTATTTATCTCGAAAACGCTTGTTTACGCAAAATAACGTCTTGGGACGTATTAGCTTTGTTAGCGTTCCGAAAATTACTGCCAATACCTACTATTTAGAACTTTTGTTGTTGTTGTTGTCAGTTGACAAATCCATAAGATGAGCTAGAAATTTGACAAGTAGCTAGTACTATGAATGAATGAATGAATGAATGAAATATACTTTATTGTGCATATTACAGAATACAGACAAATGTTACATTTTAAAGTAATTAACTGGTACTATCACTAGATTCCGGAATGAGCATGCACGTGTTACGTCATCGCCAATTTCACGTCGTTCCGTGTTACATGGCCTATAAATAAAAATAAATATTTAAAAATATAGATTATAATATAAAATATTGATTATTTACAAATTATTTCACTACATAATGTCTTTAAAAATCATATTAATTATAGATTGCATTCAATAAGCTTTTATTTTTAATACTGGAAAATAGCCCATTCCTGAGTAGTGTAGCTATCTATCAGTAAATTAATTTTCATGATAGGATCGGAAGTTACTTATCCTACTAATATTATAAATACGAAAGTTGTATGTTTGTTTGTTTGTTTGTTACTGCTTCACGCAAAAACTACTGAACCGATTTTTGTGAAATTTGGACACACACAGAGCAGAAGGTAATTTGGAATAACAGGATAGTTTTTCCCAAAAAAATGTTCCTATGGGATACCATGGGGGATGTTTTTCTATTTTCCACGGGATCGTAATTTACGCGGATGCAACCGCCAGGTGCAACTAGTTTATTATATAAAATTCATAATTTAACTGTGTAATTTAAGTATAGATGTATGTATTTTACTATCCCTACATTTCAAAGAATACCGAAATAAGCCGCGATTAAATCCAATTTAATTAAAAAAAAGTAGCTTAACAACCGTTATTATAGTTTGGTGAATAACACGAAACTGTATATTTGTTTTGGTATAAAAGATCCATAAAGACTTATTTTATGATGATCAAGACTTGTAGCTAAAAAAATGTTTGAGGCAAAATTTCGTCAGAATCTCTAGAGTCTAAACCCAGCAAGCGCGTAAGTGTGCGTAAAATATTTCACTGATATTTAGATTAATATAATTGTTTTTGTTACAGTAATGTGGCGTCGCAACAATTAATGTATTTTTATTATATTCTGATATTAGTAGAAGTTATTATTGTTATGTTTTGTTATTATTTTTTCTGCAGGGAACTGCACAGAATTGTGTATAAAATATAATATTAGGAAGTGCAGTGAATAGAATATTTTGAACCCATTAGGCCAAAGACCAAAAGGGAGCCCAAACTACAGAAGTTTGCGCTTCCTTTTGGTGGTCACCGGTGGCGGCTGGTGCGATCGCCGGAACTTTTTTACAGCCAAAATAAGTCTTAATAGTTTAGCAAAGAGCTTAAAATTGTTTCGTCAAATTTCTTCGTCAAATTGCAAATCCGATGAAATTATAAAAAAATATTTTTTAATCGATCACAAACATTTGAAAGACAATTGATATACTTTTAATTAGTGTACACCATATCATACACTGTCAACGTTTGATGCATTAATAATGTGGTGGTTCAGCGTTCGGGCGCACTTATATGACAGCGCCGCTGATGATCACTAGTGTATGCGTATTTCTTTCTATTGAACTGTATTGAGTAGAATAAAATTATGAAATAAAAATGTGTCAAATAAAAATGAATAGTCATTTTATTTACGGTTCTTCAAAAATATCTTATATTTGCGGGCGCACAGGATAAAATATAAATACAAATACGTTTATAAACCCCGCACATATACTCTCAAATATAAAGGTTGATTAGGTCTTATGTAAAATATTTGCTTGTGTGATTCACCCCGTCTAGCTCGCAGCAACTTATACCTCTCGTCGGTGCGGTATATATAATATACCATGGTATAAAAATTAATCCTTCCAAAACTCAGGCTATAATTATCGGCAGTCAAGGTCTATTGAGAAGAGCAGACATAGGCAACATCTCTCCTATCATCTTAGATGGAGTTTATATAGAATATAAAGACAAAGTAAAAAACCTAGGTGTAGTTTTAGATAGCACTCTTTCATGGACGGACCAAGTTAACACGGTATGTAAGAAAGTTTATTGTGCTTCTGCCTCAATAAGACGCCTAAGAAATTTCTTACCTAGTCTATAGGCAACATCTCTCCTACCATCTTAGATGGAGTTTATATAGAATATAAAGACAAAGTAAAAAACCTAGGTGTAGTTTTAGATAGCACTCTTTCATGGACGGACCAAGTTAACACGGTATGTAAGAAAGTTTATTGTACTTCTGCCTCAATAAGACGCCTAAGAATTTTCTTACCTATTACGACAAAGACTGCGCTTGTACAAGCCTTGCTGTTTCCAATTATTGATTATGCGGATGTCAGCTGGGCGTTTTTCAAATAAAATGGGCCGTTACTTATGTGGAAACCTAATTTTGAGTACCTAGAGAGAATCTTAACAAAATTGATGATAAACTTATAGGTGATTAACTATTTGTTAAAAAAACATAGATAAATGAAGATAAACACTAAAAAAAAATATTTCTTTCCAAGTGCTATCCAAAATTTGTTCCATTTAGTAACTTTTTAACTTGGCATTTACCTACATAAATCAAACCACTCATTTGCATAATGTAACTTATTTATTGAACTAATACAATCATATTATACAAAAAATAAACAATGAACAAAGTTATTAATCATAAACCAGTGAGTATGAAAAATATTCATATGTGAACAATTCTTTACATTTCCATTAAGTAACGTTTACGGTCCGCTTATATTAAGTAACGTTACTTAGTGGATGTTACGAAACATAACTTTAAACTTTTATCGGCAATAATTTTACGGAATATTATAAACATATCTATAATTTCTAACTTAAAAACTATTTATGGATATTTAAAAAGCATCGACAGAAGGATTACAAACTAATAAAATAATTACTTACCTTATTTATTTAAATAACTTAATGTTGCCGTACTAACAAAATGGGATAGAATAAAAGATTTTATTTGTTTGGTAGGCCCGGTTTATCGTCGTTACTTAGGCGGAAATTCCACTACTTCCGATTTTAGAGGACAAACTTAAAGTAATTTTTATTTATTCAGATTTCTTTAATAAAGTATTTATTTCAAATGTGTTAATAATACATACAATAATGCTTAGATTGCATGCAGATCATTTCAACATTTGTCATTTGGAAGTATTATAATGAACTCTTAAAGTTAGCAAGGTATAAGGTGGACATATTGAATTAAGTATTTTTGTTGCAAATATTTGACAATAATTTTATTTTACAATCATCTTCAAGAACTTTTTTATTACTTAACACAATTATTAATTATTTCTGTTTTAAATAATTTTATTCTGAGAGTGGAGAGTGATAAGGGTAATGAGAAATTTACTATCAAAGTTGGTGGACATATCATTTCGGCAGCGCCATTTTTTTTTGAAAAACGCCCAGCTACATTAATCTAACAGAGGAGCAGCTGGGCAAGCTGCAACGCATACAAAACTATTGTATTAGATTTATATTCGGAATTCGCAAGTTTGACCATGTCTCTGAACACAGAGAGTCTCTCAAATGGCTCAGTATCCATGATTGCAGGAATACTCATGTCCTGCATTTACTGTACAAAGTGCTCTTTGATCCTAGGACTCTCACTTACCTTAAAGAGAAGTTTACCTTTTCATCAGAGTGGAATACAAGGCCTAGTCGTTTTGTAAATAAATTAAATGTACCCATACAAAATACAAAATTTTATCAGAATTCCTTCACCGCCAAATCGGTAAAGTTATGGAATTCTCTGCCAAAAGAAATAAAAGTAGCAAAAAGCTTAGATATTTTTAAGATACTAATAAAAGAGCACTATTTACATCTCCAACAGTTTTCTTAATAATTCCATAATATACTTAGCCTTCTTAATACTTCTATAATTTACTTTACCCTTAATTTAGATCTGTACTCTGTAGCTTTTAAAATTAAAACGTTTATTTCTATTTTCTTAATTATCATTGTCCTCGCTGTTAATGTCATTTTATTACTTTGAACATGTCAGTTGTCTTCTTCTCTTCATTTCTTTTTTTTTTCGCTCTCGCTAGTATTCGGTTTCCACAATATGTATTTTATATACTTATTTGTTATTAGTTTAAGTTTAGTGTTTATTGATTAAAATTAGTTACGTTATTTTTGCATGCCTATCAATCTAAGCAATACATCTTTAAAGTGATGGTTGCCTGGAAGATATCGCTTTGAAGCGATAAGGCCGCCTATTGTGCATTTTATTTTATACATTGTACATTGTAAGAATATTTTTTTTTGTTTTGGTGTGCAATAAAGCATTATTTATTTATTTATTTATTTATATATTATAACGGAGGACACTCCTTTCCTCCTCTCCTCCTATGGGCCATCGGAAAATCACAAGCTGTAGGAAACGCGACAGCACAAGTCACTTCACAGTGGTATCATTTGAGCGTGGTTTGTCGAGTCGTAACGTAGTCTAGTCAACAAAGGAAAACAATTTCGGACAACAACTGCGAGAATTTATTAATCACCATAATCAAAATAGGAATCTAAAAATTCTACTTGAGACACATTAGAAACGCTGGAGTCACTGCTGTTTTTTGTTATTCTCTGTTTATTTTCTGTGATTCTGCCTCGTTATTTTCGTTTTTTATAAGATTTTGATGAATTCTTCTGGTCTCAAGCTTACACTTTTGCAAGTCACCTTACTCCTATCCAAACTCCATGGGCCTACTCTATTAAAGGAGCGTGAACACATTTCTCTTCTTGCTTAAAAGATAAAACTTTTAAAATAATGTTTCTCTCATCCCTTTAGGGTAAATGAGTTGTGTGCGTCACATCCACCCTTAGATAAAGAACAGTACTTCTTTATCTAAGCATCCACCTTAGATTAAGTATACTACGTGTATACCTCATCTAAGGCATCCATCAATAAAACTGACAACAGATTGTCATTTCAAAATGACGGCTTTAGTTCCAGTCATGGCCACCGCGCTTAGATCATTTAGTAATCTAAGCCACCGCGTCAGTAAGTTTGTGGCATCATAATACTTGATGTATGTTTACATGTTTGATACATGTTTATTAATAAGGAGCAATATGAGTACTTTTGTGTTACAAAAACATTTAGTCACACTAATATAAATCTTTACGAATATGTAAACAATCCTGTTTCTGTTGAAATTCTTCATCTTTCAGTAGCTGATTCGCTTCACATTCAGAAATCATAAGATATAATTACAATTACATGCGCATTCCTCTCTTGGCAGTTTTATAATTTTAGAAAGATTTACATGAAAAAATTTCAATATAATGACAGTAACGAGTCAACCACAACAAAACGTCAAATCGACGACTCGCGATCATGTGTATAGTCATGTAAAACCTTAGATGTGTAAAGCAGTTTGTAAAAAAATCGAATGTCTGCTTTCGTTAGCCAGACTCCAGTATCTAAAGCAAGGAAAAATTTAAATATTTTGCAATTTCGATCCGAATAAATAATATTGTAATCCCATATATATGGGATTATATAAATATATGGGTCACACCACACATCACTACGAGCCAGCAACCTGGTTTCTAACCAAAATCCTTGCGAATGGATGTGGTTCGTTTTGATGACGATAGTTGCAATCGCTTGGGGTGCAATGAACTAAACAATCTAATATAAAAATGAATAAGTATGCATTACTTGTAAGATACATACACATTTACACATACAAGTCGATTTATTTATTTAAAATGTAAAAGATTTTTTGTATTGATATGATTATACATACCTACGTAATAATTTAAGACAAAAGGTTCCTTAAGTAGGGACTAAATAAATTAACCGACTTGGTATCATACGGATCACACATTTTTTTACGGTAGAAAATCTGAGCTGCGAGACTTGGTTTTTTACAGGTTGTTTTTAATGACGTAACATATTCAAAATACAACTAAAATTTGAAAAACAATAGTCCCCCTAAAAATAAACCAATTCAACCATTGTAAAATTTTTCCGGTTCCTTCCCATTGTATCATATATATCGAACGATTTATTTTTTGGGTTTACTAATATAATATCCTTTCATATATTAAAAAATACAGTAAGTAGCCGGATAGTCGGCAGTATTTGCCATAGTTAATACAGTATATATAAATTTACTAACTAGTCGCCGACTCGCACAACTCACTTGTCAGAACATCAAATTTGATACACGATATTTAAAGTGTAAAAATACAATTTCACTTAATAGTCTTAACACATTAAAATGGATCTCGCAGGTTCAAGGTTTTTAATGAATACATGGTTCTATTCACATACACAACAGAAACTAGCCTCAAGTAATATCCTCTCAATATCTAAACAGGACTACAATAATTATAATTAACTGGTTGAAATAATTAACTGTAAATTATAGACACAGATCTGGCCAAGCGTGAAAAGGATACGCACCTTTATATAGCAGCTGAAGTATTTAGAAATCTAGTTTCACCTACAAGTGTATTAACAAACGTTTGAACAATGAAGTGCGCTGTAAGTATTTTAGTTATTCGAAGCCATCGTTTATCTTACTCCACTGGGAATCTATTATGCTTCTTCTAGCAATTCAGTTCTATTTCTGAGTTTTACATGAGACTCTTTTATTGAATTTAAAAGTAACGTTAAATCCTAAACAACTACATTCGGTCTGATTATATTATTTGAGTAGCCCCTTAATTAATTGTTGTTTTAAATTCATTTTCACTTTCTTTTCTTATTTTTCTTTTTTTGCTATATAAATATTAGTAAAATAAACTTACTATATCACATTGCCGACAGTGTTCATATGTGTATTAGTCTTTGGTGGAAATTTTGCTGGTTAATTTAATTAAGTTAAGAATTAGTGAAATTAAATTAAGAAATAATTTAATTTGAAGCTACTTTGTATATAGACTGTCTGTTTCATAAACAAATAAAATAAATTAACCATTTACATTGAATTGCCTATTACACCTTGATACCCATTTATGTATTTTGTTCCTAACATAGGTATACAATAACACATATCAACTATTAGATATTATTTTTTATTTTTATTATTTTCAGGTTGCTATAGTACTTGCTCTAATAGGGTTGGCGATGGCCCACCCTTCAGGATATGGCATCGGCCTAGGTAATTTATATTTTACACATAAAAATATGATAAAGATATTCAAATTTAGTTGTATAACAGTACAACAAAATTGAAAAGTTATTAGAGTTAAAGAATGAATTTTCAAACTAAATATTTTTCGAATTATGAACCTACAAAAATACGACAATGGGTTTGGACGTCTTAGAGCCTGTCCAGAGAAAGCGATTTATGCGCAAGGCGACTAGCGCGTAGGCACTTGCCCGTTGCCGAGGTACTTCGAGGCCCCTGGCGCCGTTTGTAAGCGTCCAGAACCACACGCGATTGCATTTTTCTTTGTACGTTACGCCCGGAGTCCTCTCCGACTACTCGGAAACCGGAAAGCCCCCCTGTTCGCTAGCGACCCTCCGGCTTTCGCCGGGTAACTGGCGATCCCGCCCGATAGCGGGTGACCGTCCGGGCGGCGCTGGCGAAATAGCTGTCGGAGGGACCCAGGCCTCAGAGACCTCTACTAACAAGACTACTTAAAGACGGCTCTAGGAGCCACCTCCAGAAGACCGCCTCACATTAATGGGGTGAGACAAGGCCGCCGCCATAAGGGGACCGTTGAGGTCCCGAAACGGATACCTCACCTCTCCTAGGGGGAGTATGAGTAGACCAGTCGACGCGCGAGTGCATGGCGATTTCACGTATTTAGTTAGGATAATACCTAACTTTTTATTGACCAATTTGGAACAGAGTAGCTATACGGGATAAGTAATCATCAAATTATTGCAATGGAACCATAAAAAGTAGGAACTGGAAAGAAATAGTCTACATTGTTGGTGTAGATACGCATGAAACGCGGTATCTGGATGCGATAGAAAATTGATAACCTGGACAGGCTCTTGGATTAGATGCTGAACAGACTAGATTCCGGCACGATTTAGAATACAACGTAAACATATGTGACCTGTAAAATGAAGCAGTTCAGAATATTACACTGGCTAGACTCTGAGCCCTCGTAAGATTATCTCATTGGCAATGGGGTTTTAGTCGTTGTTGTCATTAAAGATTGTTGTCGTATCACATGGTACAAAACGTTATCGCCCGTACATAACTACCGCTATCGTAATGGCGTAGGAAATGAAAGATTTAAATAATAGCACTTATACAGAAATCGTAATTATGTAATATAGTATTTCTTATTACATAATAATATACATAAAACTGAATGTTTGTATTTCCTTTATAGAATCATAAACATTTGACCATGTGTAAATTTTTTGCAAAGTTGTTACGCATGATTTCACGAATGTTTCTGAGTACAGTTTTTTTTAAATTTGAACCTCTAAGGGGGTGAAATAGGAGGTGAAGTGTATTAATTGTGTGACGCGGGTGATACAGCGGGGCACAGCTAGTTCTTTAATAAAGGATTGCCCGTCGTAACGAAATATACTTATGATCAAATATAAAATTAAATGTAGGTAATCAAAAATGAAGGCCAGATAAACTGATAGTAACCTCCCTTTGCAGTTAAGGGACACATGAAGAAACCGGCACGATTCAGGCGGTTTTCTCATCGTGCATAACAGACGGCCTAACACACACAACCTACCCCCAGGTTAGGTTGTCGTATACCGTACAAACTGAAGTTGAATTTCTTTCACAGCCAGCGCGCCCCTCGTGTTACCATCAGCTGTATCTGTTAGTTCCAGCATCATCAATCACGGGGTAACCATTCCCCGGCTAGCCCCTATTACCGTTCCAATAGTTTCTGCTCCGATCATCCACGCCCCGATTATCACTCCAATCATTAAAACTCCGATTCTTACCGCTCCAATCCTCAAGGCCCCGATTCTTACCGCTCCAATCTTAAGTGCGCCAATCATTAAGTCCCCACTACTTGTGGGTGGTTTGGGTCTGGGCGGTTTGGGTGGCTGGCACTAAATGTCTCGATATGAAATAACGCATAAATGACTTGTATTTTCTTGTATATATTTCCTCTTTTATGTTTTATTTTGAAATGTACTCTTTATTTGTAATAAAACATGATTACCTTGTTGAGTTTTATTTTTATTCTAACATTTTATGTGTTTTTGTAATGTGACAAACGACAAGTATTCATTTAATATAATTTTAAATAATAATATTTAAAAATTATAATCGCTAATCGTTATCATGTTGATCAAAGTCGAACTGTCAATAGTTTTAATTATAAGTGTGATCAGAAACAGCAAGGCACAAGAGTCTACTTTTTTGGAAAATTCAGAAAGCCATTCAGAAGGGAAAGGTTTACAACGCTATTTTGTTTCTGGTCTTGTTGGCCAATATATTGATAAGTTTATGACTTTCATAAAAGTAACAAATATAAAACAAAAAGAATAAAGACGTGATGTTAACCGCTAGGGTCATAACAGTTAGGGTTCATTTTTTAGGGCACATGACGCTAAAAGTAACTTTTCAATGATTCATAACCCAGAAATTATAATATCTAAGAGATTGAAACTATTTATTATTAGTTACAAGAACTTTAGTTCATATAAAATAAATGTTCAAACATAAAAACACGATTACTGAAAATGATTCCTGATAATCTTATATGTTAAATGAAACTCATTTTAATGAGATTTTGACTTGAATCTTGTAAGTTAGACAATAATTTAAAATCTCAATTTCCTAGTTATTATAAGTTTTTAATCAATTTTCTATATTGACGTTTTTTATCTTTCTTTAAAAGTTTACTTACAGTTTTCGCGTCTTTCTATCATAGAGTGCGTTCTATGTCAGAAACAAATCATATTTCACCCGCGCGTCTTGCCCCGCCCGGTGTAGTTCGTAAAGCAACCACAATCAACAATGGCATTAGCCATTATGGCCCGAAACACCAGCTGCCGAGTTCGCGATGTCAAATGCGGTATATATGCTAAACTCGGATAAATGATCTAATTGTTACTATAATTCATTACTACTCGTCCACTTCGTGTTGGCACCTACCTCGCCGCCCGGCCCCCGCAGGATATGACGTCACATCCAACCGTTGAAAAAAATATTTCAATATGTCGTTTTGTATAACTTATTTTTTTTTAATAAAGATTGATTAGTTTATCATAATATAATAAATTGATGTACTAGGTGAATGAACATATAGTATTTTAAGTATATCTTTAATACAGTGCAATCTTTAATAATTGCAGTAGACATGGGCGTTTTTAGTTTTTAACGGATAT
>LUGF01054969.1:348615-361010 GCA_001625245.1 Calycopis cecrops | reverse complement strand
GAGAGCGGGAACTCTTGAGACAGGTTTTTTCAAAACTTACTAGGAGATTCCACATACCGTATTGTTATCATTATTGAGAATTATTTTTATTCTTAAATAACGGCCTAGTCGACAGTAACTACCTTGCATTTTGTGTACTGTACAATATTATTGCCAGCATTCTTAGTTTCACGGTTCTGTGACTATATTTTGCTGGAACGCTTGCACACACTTGGGCTGATATAGATGAATACCGAAGTCTATACGAACGGATGGTATATCAGTGTCATAATATATTTATGCTCTTCGGAAGCAGGGCCATATAATTTATGTAATATGTAAATCCAATGGCACAATTCACCATACCGATTCGATTACCTATTGATCATTTCTTTTATATTTGTCAGGTGAAAACGTAAGGCAATTAAGTGTCAACTAAACACTAAATAGGAAAACGAGCATTAAGTACCCACCAATCCCGTCTGACTTGCATTACAAATTGCAGAAATTCAGCATTGGCATTTATTGAAGGAGGCCAGCAAGTCCGATAATGGTGATGATATCTGGTGCCCTTATGTTTATAATTGTTAATTGTTTGTAGGACAATAATTAATACTACATTATTTTACAGAGATTTAGTTACTAACAAGAACTTTTGTGCTGGATATATAAGTATCGCAAAGAATGTCTGCAATGTAAGTTATACATATATATTTTATATACAAGGTTGATAAAAGCGAGAGGCGTTAAATGAAACCACATATTTCGTTTATCATTTCCAGACTACACAACAAAAATCAGATCAATCGGAGCTATAGTTTAACCACAGAATTTTTTTAAAGATTTTCTCACTTCGTACACGCTGTAACCTCAGCTGATCGAGCGCCAGGCCGCCCTTAGGCTGTCTCCAGTAAGCAAACTGTTAGTGGCGGACTGAGTTTGGGGCGTATCAAAATCAAAATCGATATGATTTGATTCAACTCAAATCAGATAAATTGGAGTGTAATATGATATTTAGTTTTTAATTATAATATAAAATATAAATAGCGTAATCAATTGTGTGTTTTTGGTACCTGGGGGGGTTGTTTACAAGTTGTTAACAAAAGTTCCTGGAAATTAGGATTTTGATTTTGTCCCGCTGGCTTTTACTAGTAGGAACACTGTGCGACGGCTAGAGCAAGCGGCAACCTCGCACGGGGTGAATGACCCCCGCCGCGCATAGTCGGCCGCGCTCGTGATCAGCTGACGATACAGCGTGAACGAAGTGAGAAAAGTTGAAAAAAATCCTGTGACTAAACTATATCTGATTGATCTGATTTTTGTTGTGTAGCCTGGAAATGATGGTACTAAATATGTGGTATTATTTAATGCCTCTCGCTTTTATCAACCTTGTATAATATGGCTTAGCACGATGCGGGGGGGCCTGCAATAATGGACGGATTACTTGTTGGTGTCCTGTCATTTTCCGCCAAAAGATGCGACCTCAAAGACACTCCTGCCGTTTTCGCTGGCGTTGGACATGTACATTTGTGGATCGAATCAGTAATTGAGGACAGAAAAATGTAATTAGGTACGTAAATATATATCTATATTAATAATTTAGTGTTTTCTTCAGAAAATATCAAATAGGTGCTTGGTGTTTATCGGCAAAGTATTGTCGCTTATATAAAATAGACAACCAAGCCTGGCCAATTTTATATCCTACCAATATTATAAATGCTAAAGTTTGTATGTTTGTTTGTTACTCCTTCACGCAAAAATTGGTAAACTGATTTTCATGAAATTTGGCACACACATAGAGAGTAACTTGGATTAACACATAGGATAGTATTTATCCCGAAAAAATGTTTCAATGGATGATTTTCTATTTTTCACGGGATCGGAAATTACGCGGTAGAAACCGCGGGGCGCAGCTAGTAATTATTATCCATATATGTGAAAGCCTATCCTTTTTTTAAGAATGGAGGTTTTTGAAGATTATATAGTGAAGATGTGCAGAAAATTAACAATATAATGAACGCGAAAGTTTATAAATATGGATGGATGTATGAGTGTTTGTTACTCATTCACGTGAAAACTACTGAATGGATTTCAATGAAACTTTCCAATAATATAGCTTATACATCAATAACAAATAGGCTATATTTATCAATATAATATATTATAATGCTTCAGTCGGTATCTCGACTTCAAATACTCTATGGTAAGGTAACGGTTTGACAATTCGGCCACATAACATTACATGTTACCATGACTTCGGGTCAGCTAGTTTTATTATAATTATGACCTGCGCAGGCGAAGGATTTTTGTCCGCGGCGTAAAAAAAAGTACACTCCGCCAATACAGAGTCCCCCGGGGATTTACTGCGCACTCAACGCACACGGTGTGCGAACATTTCTTGTCCGGAACGTACCTCACTCTCGAGTGTACAACGCGGACTAAAGTCCTCCTTGTGCGTTGCTTCGCCTAGTCACTAAAGGTCTATCACTTTCGGGGACTCCCGCGTACTTTTGTCCGGTCCCCTCTCTGCAGCATCTGCACGTCCTCAGTTATTCGGGAGACTTTCTTACGTGGTACTTTTAATCCCTCATTTGCGTTAGGTACTCCATACAGTTGCGTTGTAAGCGTTCTATTTTAGCGGACATAAAAGTACGCGGACTAAAATACCTGGTCTACGCAGGCTTAAGATCTTCGATCACTAGTTACCTATATACTACACATAATATGAAAATGTATAAGATTGTAATATTTTACGGGTAAGGCCGCCAAATTGGCCTCATATAACATAAGTTTTATTCTACATATTCTAACTTTTTTGATCTTGTTAAATCAAAAACAAAAAAATAGTCATAAAATGAAATTATGCGTATTCCCTATTTCAATTGCGAATTAGGCTTTACAATAACTATGTTTCGCAACTAAAAATAAACAGCAATGGTAACATGAAACTTTCTCTTTTCAGAAAATACACAATAAATGGCAATTTATTAACTTTTGTGACTGAGAACTCTAATGTAAAGATTAAATTTAATAATAAATCTGTCAAATAAAGAAAAAGGATACAATCTTTTTCATATCATTTAAAACTTTATGCAAAAAAAACGAATGAAACCACGACGAAGCTCGAACTAGAATGATGTATCTCAATAATGATCGATAAGTGTATATCATACTTCCAGTTCACCTTTAATTAAAAAAAAGATTATTCTGCTTTGCGATTAATAAATTATCGTAGGTACCTAAAAAACCCGTATTATAAAAGCATAAAATACATGGTATGGACATGATAATGTTATTTGAAAATTATTAATATAATATAAATAGGTAATGTTATTTGAAAATTATTAATATTTTAATTGCCGAACCGTAGTAAAATTATATAAATAATAAAGAGAATATTATACAGAAAGAAAAAAAACTTTTTTGACCAGTAGTATGAACGGAAACTTTTAATTTCACGCCAATTATGTATAGAGAAGGAAATGGGTAATTTTTTTTTGTATGAACAATTGAGTTTTCTCGAAATAAAACAAATTATATTAAATTGAAAGAAATAGTTTTAAGGACGTTTGCGTACATAAAACTCTAATAGATATTGTACTCTTTACAACAAAAAGTATACAATTTGGTAATTTTAAATACTTCATCAAAATGGGTACATTTTGGCGGCCTTACCCTTACACATTTTTTTTCGTCTCTAGAATAATAGTCCAGTTCTTTTACAGTAATACTGAGCTAAAACTACAAATGGAAAGAGATAAATTAAACAATGTTAAGGTAAATGAATATATTCTTATACTGTATACAGCAATCTCCAGCTAATATATAAATAAAAATTGAAACAATCAAAGTATTTTATTTAACTCCATATATTTCTATTCAACATTCAACATTGAATAACATACAATTTTTAAATATATTTATTGCATTCTGAAGCGGCATTTTCAACGTTTTTTAATGGAATGGTATCGAGCTGATTAATCCTCGTAATATTATCAGTTCAATAAGTTAAAATGAGCAATTATGTACATACAGTAAATGACAACATTATTAGTGTTGCTAAATATGAACTGTAACAGAAATATTGGTTGGTTACATTTACTTGAAATATTTATTTATCTACATAACATCTATTTTGCAATATATTTTATTATGATTAATCTAGTAAACACTTGACATTTAGCCCAGCAGTTGACAATACATATTAGCTACATTTATAAACAGAATAATAACAATACAAACTTTAATGATTGCATTTTCACGAAGATTTTATTACGTGAGTTTAGAGGCATAACATTACACTGCTTAAACTATGCGGTAGTTGGCGTGGAGTTCTGGCTTTATATCATATACCAAATCCAGGATATCCTTTATTACCTGTAACATTTGAAATATTTAATGTAAAACTAAGGTTTTTTTGTATATACTATAACAATCACTCAATGCTCAAGAGCGACAAGCGAAAATATCAATGGTACTTTTTTCAAATTAAAAAGGGCAAACGAGCAGTCGGAGTTACTTTCATGACAATAAAAATGTTGTCTGGATGTTTTCAACTGAGTTCTATGTATTTAAGTGTTCTGAACACTAAAAAAAAACTCAAAAAAATTCCAAGACATCAGGTTTTTTATTACTAAACGCAAATTAATTTTTTAAAAAGGCATATTTGAGGTAACTTAACGTCTAAGTAAATAAGTAGAATTTAATTTTTATTACACTTTTAAAATGTATACAGGCCATAAATATCATAACATTCCAAAAAAATTACGCCTTGAGCGATCTAATAACAAAAAAACATGTTGTAAACGTAACTTGCACTGCGATCGTGTAGTAGTGTCGTGATACAATTAGGGTGCTTACATGGAGAATTAGTTTACCAGAGCCGGTAATTTTGCAATGATATCTCTTGGGCTCACTTATAAAGAAACAGCCGACCAGTACGGATTCAAGCATTTGCCGGTATGTCTATTGCATTTTGAAAATGGAGGACAATATATCTCGTGTCATCCTCGTTTATATGTATAAGACTTGTGTAATTGTGTTCATTAAACTTTTTTTTTTTTTCAAATAAATGATATTTCAGTAAGAGATAGTGCCACGGTGCATGCATGCAAAAATAATATTACTTTATAGATCTTTTATTTGGTATAAGGGGGCAAACAAGCAGTCGGAGCCATTTTCATAACTACCGACACCCATAGACACCCGCATAGAGATTAACAGATACGTTGCCCTCCTTCCTCATTCCACTCCCACCTCCTGGGCCACCGGCTACGTACACACCGCACGAAAAACGACAGCAGTTCGTTAAACTTAATGTCTTTTTCAAATAACTGATAATATGCTCCTAATTTTTTCTTCTCCTGTTAATATTAGAAACACTAACTGTTCCTTTTCTTCTACATTTTATATAAATATTTTTTATGAGAATAAAATCGTCGTCCGATGAAGTGAAAATGAAAAATGAAACTTACAGCTTCCTGATTTGATTGAAGCATTTTGTTCATATCTGCAATCTTCACAGTAGTCTCAGCTTCGATCTTAGCAGCCACTCCTTCCCTTGTGCCCATGTACTAGAAACAGAATACTCTTTTTATGTCCAAATTATTTCACAGTCATTTAATTTATTTTTTAATTATGAGTAAAAAGACTAATTATTGTACATCATTGATATATTTTTTTTTATTGTAAATTACTATAGACCAATTAATTTACACCACAAATCTTATTTTCCTTTCATAAGTATATTTTGTAATCATATGTATTGGCATTTATATTTTAAACTAGTACAAGTATATTGTATAAAGGCATTATTATAATATACAGGCACACAAGATTAAGCCTTATACAATATGAAAAATATGAAACCAGAAAAAACATTTATTGTATAAAAAATGTTTGCATTTTATGTTCTGTAAGAATTAATTTGTTGCTGGACAGTTATACATTGTTATTTTGTTTGCTCTAGAGGACAGTACTTTTATTCCTTTCTTTTTTTCTGGTGGCTATAGCCGTTGTGTCATTCTAAGCACACTGTAGTGTGTCAGTACGGCTCTAGCCATATTACAGTCATGAATGTAGTGTCTTAAGTTAAGTAAAGGGCCATAAGTTGAATTATCACTTTTTAAAATTTCATGGCTATAACCAGTATGTCATTCAACGAAGTTTTTACGGCTAAGACCATTCTGTCCTGTCCATTATCTTGAATTAACAAATTAAAATTTATAAATTTAAGACATTTGTGAATCTAAACCAGAAAAAGCAATGATGTATAAATTTTGTTGTTTTTACAGTTATTGATACTCAAATTTTCATTGGATATCTATCTTTTTAGTTAAAGGAAGTAATTGAGCATTCTCAGTCACTCAATGACTATATTCACCTACAGACCTTCACATTAACATTGCTAAGCAGACATACTACCAGTCTTCCCTGTTCCCCTTTTATGTGGCACCAAAATATTGGCACAAGGTTGAGACCGCCCAATTTGGTTGTAATACAGTAAGTGATTGTACCATACAATCACTTACTAATATTCTCTATACGAGTTATAAATACCTTAGCTTCAAATTCTTGGAACTGTTTCTCACGTTCCTGTCTGTACTTTTCTACTTCATTCTGAGCCTCATCTTTAGCTTGCTTTAGGCGTTTCGCTTTTCCTGTAACATATAAATAAGGAAGAGAC
The DNA here is from genome assembly GCA_001625245.1 of Calycopis cecrops. Taxonomy (NCBI): domain Eukaryota; kingdom Metazoa; phylum Arthropoda; class Insecta; order Lepidoptera; family Lycaenidae; genus Calycopis; species Calycopis cecrops. The sequence continues at coordinate 354,346 of LUGF01054969.1, read as the reverse complement.
TTAATTTTGAAAACCTAACAGCAGTATTAACAAACTTAAGCATCTCAGAAGTACTGTTCAACATAAAATTTTATCAAGAGAAGTAAAATAAATGTTTGATACACATATTTGTTCATTTATTTAACCTAGCGAGAATGTGGTTGGGTGTGACACACACCTACTAGAATTTACATCGACATACATTTTTTATGTATATATAATAGTATATAATTTGCTATGTTACATTTTAGGGCTTTCTTGTACCTGGAGGGAAAGGGTTGAGGGAAGTGAAGGTGGCGTGATCGCATTATGCTGACCAGCACTGTCTGTGAAAAAGCATGTGGCTTTTTTCTTGCAAAATTTTGATTTAAACTCTTAATAATATGTTCCTAAACTAGTTTTTATAGTCTTATTTTGTCAATGATTTGAAGTTTGTGGAGTTAAAATAAAAAATGATAATTTTTAGTTTTTAAAAATAAAAGTTAATTATTTTTGTTACCAATCACCAAGTGCGATGTATAAAAACATAAAAATATACAGAATGCATTATTGATTTTGTTTTGTTACAGTGTAACATTATTTCATAATTTTTAATAACACGATATTTAACGTTATTTCAAAGAGGTATGTCACACCTCTCCACATACTTTATGTAATTTTTTACCACCACATTTTTGCTGGGTTAATATCCTTCATCAAATATAATTTTTGTAAAAAAATAAATTTTTAAACATATTTAGTTGTGGCTAATTGAAAATATAATTTAAAAAAAATGGTTCAAACTATCGAAGAGCTTGGTCACCCCTTATAACCACATACCTATTCATTAATAAACCCTAAGAGACAGACGCCTCAATCCTATACTCCTATAAAATACCTACAGACATATTATGGTCATAGTTTCACAGGGTCATTACCAGACCCTGTCTTATGGATCATTGGTCACCTGTTTTCTGCATCTGCATATTACCAGGCCATCCATCCATATAACAAAAAGGATTAAGAGATAAGAATAGATTTTAAAATTAAATAGGAAGTGAAGGGCAAATTAATGAACAAAACTATCAATGAAATGAAAACAAAATGTTGCTGTACAATTATTGATTTTTTTTTTTCACTTTGGATTCAACAAGATTAGTTTAATAGCAATTGACCCTTGTAATTTTTAGGGATAACACAGACTATTTTGTCTAATCTAAATGAAAATTAACAATTACTTATTTATTAATGAACGAAAACATAGTCATTTATTTCCTTTCATATTCATTACTTTCATTTATGTACTACAACAGAAACACAGAAGAAATTACAATTTGTATTTATAACATGTTATGTCATATTTAGATTATTTCTTTAACTGAACTTTATGTTTCTTTTAATCAATATTTAATTAATAGTAAGTAATAGCAACTAAAGTTTATATAGGGGCTATATCTAACATATAAAATTGTCGTGTCACAGTTTTAGTAGCCATACTCCTCCGAAACGGCTTGACCGATTCTCATGAAATTTTGTGAGCATATTGAGTAAGTCTGAGAACGGGCCAACATCTATTTTTCATCCCGATATTCCCACGGGATCGAAAGTTAGGCGGGTGAAACCGCGGGGCGCAGCTAGTATCTTATATATATCTTAAAAACACTAAATAGTTTTTCCACCATATATGAAAATATATGAACATAAGAATTCTTCAGAAAGTCATCAGATTATTGCTGTAGAAATAAACTAGCAGAATCAAAAAAAGCCTATAAAAACCTGTAATATTTATTTGATTCCCACAGAGATTTGCCGGTTCAAGTATGTGATATACAGCAGGACAATTACGAGTTATTCACATACTTTAACTTACTTTTAATCCTTGAATAATTATTTTTAAATAATAAATAAATTATGAAAGCCTTTGCATAAAGAAACTTATTTGCCATTTAAATATTTGCAGATTTCGGAAAACGTTACCCCATTAGACATGAAGTAAAACGTGAATTTAAAAAACTAAGTAGGTATATCCGCATGCTGTGACTAGTGTATATGGAAAACTACAAACAAAATCTATTGATTTCAACCCTCAAGTCCCCAATTTTCTTGCAGACGTTTTCTAACTCCAACTCAACGAACGTTAAGATTAATAAAAAGTAAACAGTGATAGAAGGAGAAAACATAAGACATTAGTTAAAGATGTTTGTTCCATGATAATTTAAGCAAGTGCTATGGCCTTCAGTCATGTGATATCCAAAAATAATTATTCAAGGATTAAAATACAGTTAAAACTATTTAATCTGAATAACTAAAAACTGCATTAGACACATAAATCATGTTCTTATGCCATGTATTAAAACTAAATGGCTAGGTATTTCCACAGTTTGATAAATCTGTGACAACTACTATCCACTAAAAAAATACGCAATAAAGTAACTTACGCTTTCTCGCCTCTGACACTTTCTCTGCAGCGCGCTTTTCAGCCGCCAAAAGTTGCTGGATTCCCTGGGTTTGGCTCGCCATTTCGACACACTCAAAACTAAGTTATGCGAGAATCAACAGCAAGACAGAAATCAATAGACGAATAGGTAGTGACGAGAAGGAGTCATATGATTAATTTAGTTCCTTCAAGTTGATACGATTGGCGCTACTATCAGCTCGTGGTATGACACTATTGCGTATGACGGAACGTAATACTTGAGAATTTACAATATTTATTGCTTTAAAATTATTTCTAGAACAATGTAAATTAAAAATCAGATATCATTATTTTATTAATATTTATAATATAATTTAATATAGTCTAAAAATAAAAAATATATCGATAAAATAACTCTGAAAGTTGGTACATTTTGCGTAATAATGAACAAATAGATAGTTTATTAGAAAGTGTTGTTATTATAAAAAAATCACTTGACAAAAATATATGTACTTACATCAGTTTATTAATTAATTACCTAAAATAAAACAACTTATTGTTATTTATTTAAAAAGTATATCCTTTTAAAGCACAGAAAAACAAATAATAATACACTGACTACAATATTTTATTAGGCATTCTAAGCCGTGATTCTAACTATAATAAGAGAGTTATTCTGAAACGCGATAGATGGCGTCAGATGTCATTATTAATTCATATTGACAATTTTAAAATCAAAAAATTCAATCTATACTTTAAAATTTTAACAAATACGAAAGTTAGCAAATATTATAAATAATATCATAAATAATCATAAATATCATATGGACAAACGAAAATTTGCTAGCATTCGGTTCAGATTTCAGCCACTAGTTACCGTGGCAGTCTATTGATCCTGTCCCAATCTATTCATTTTCTGAATTTCACATACTATTATGTATTAGTGAAAATGCTTTGTATTAACCGTCTACTCCAGTAGGTTTATGTTTTTCCAATGCATCCGTATAGATTTTTGTTCCCTACTAAACGTCATAAAGGATTTTGATACTTTTGATACAGTTAGATACGTCATATTAGCGAAAACCAAAGTTAAAAATATACAATAAAGAAGCTATGTACGTAAATAGATCACGAGGACGGAGTCTAAGGCCACAGCGAACATTCTTTCAATTTGCAATTTAATTCTTACTTTATTTCTAACAAGGTATTGTTAGAAATAATATACCTTGTTAGAAATAAAGTAAACCTAGTTAGAAATAACAATACCTTGTTAGAATTTCTAACTCTAACTTAGAAATAAAGTCAGTACCTAAGTACCTAGGTAAAAATGAAATAACTTCCATTTTATTTAATTTATATTTTGGTGTCATCTATATTCTATAAAACTAACATAGTTATACTATTTTGAATAACTTAGTTTATAAATCTCGTACAAAAAATTAGAATGTAATTTAAGAATTCATTAGGGTATTTGACAATTTGTTGATTTTTTTTTATTTCATACTTTATCTATATTAATATCTTTAAACGAGCAATTCTTGTATATATAAATATATTTATATATGTGTAATCAGGATCTCGGAAACGGCTCCAACGATTTTCATGAAAGTTACAGATTAGGGGTTTTTCGGCTCAAGGAATCGATTTATCAAGGTCCCAGGTTTGAGAAAAGCTCGGTTCTCAAGATATAATAATATATAATATATATAATATCAGCGCCATCTATATTATATTATATATAATTATGGTTATTTTACTCCTCAATAGATGGCGGAATTCTGTCTTTTTATTTTTTATCCGAGCGAAGCTCGGGCAACCAGGTACTGACTTGTTAAACGTTACATAAATATTTCCAGAAAATAAGCAGTATTAACAACAAAAAATAATGTTAAAGTTTGAGTTGTTACACTCGCGCCTAAAACAGTGCAAACTGTCATGGCGGTGCCATATGATTAGATTGACATCAAACGCAAGTAACAAAAGTGTAAACATTAGGCAGTTCGGCTAGAGTTTTCTTGCCAGTGACGTCATCTGAGTTTCAACCGATCACAAAACGTTGACAAATAATTGCTACTTAATTTCGCAAATTTTACAATAAATATGCATTTTTTTATATAAGATAGCCTTGTATATGTTTTATTATTGTCTTAGTTAATATTATGATGACTACAATTTGTAGTATATTTTTGATAGTGTCAAATATGCTATTATTAATGTAACGTATGTTCTGCTTTCTGAGATTTTACCGGAAGTGATATGTGCTGAAGTGTCTCAAGTAGGGCTTGCCAACCTTCCCGCTTCTGAGACCCTTGTCAGCATAGATTAATATAAATGTAATGCTGGGTATTTGTCAGTTGTCAATGCGTCCCACTTAGAGTATGTGCAGTATGCGGGACGCTAAATGTCTCGATAGCCGGACGGCCAAATGATAGGCCATTTAGAAAATTTAATAATCATTGCACGAGGCGTATAATTATAGCGTCTACTTCGAGGCCAAAAAAAAAGCTCATTCACGCTAATTCCACGACTATTATCGAATAGTAATTGGATCCCGCTGTTTTAACCCTTGTCCCGATGTGCCTTGTTGCTGACAGATCCGGGGTACCTACTACCTTAGTATAGGCGGCCGATGGCACCCGCGGGGTTTTAGTGTGGGGTCCTGGAGTCCCACACACATCCACCGGACCTTACCCTCGGTCCGGTGGCAGCTTCACAAGCAACAAACGACAGTCTAGCCTCTGATCTTAATTAGAGTTAGGGCTAAAGCTGCATTTAGCTTCGTAGCATTTCTAACCGCCGCGCGCCGTGGTCCTCTAGGTCCCATGATATTTTTCCGACTTGTCACCCTATTATGACGTCACTGTGCCTATCTAAGCACTCCATCACCGGTGTCAACTTGCATCCACGTCCTCAGCAGTTTCCAAAATTTGGCACCGAGTCAGTAACACATTTTGACAAAATAAATAATCACTTTCAAAGTGATAAAACGTAAGCGTCAGCTCCATTTTACTGCAATGCAACATGGCTGTACCTCTTACTTTCTAAAAGGAAATGCATCAATGTATGCAAATAACTGATTCAAGTGGTAAATTGTTCACTTTAGTAAGTAGTACTTTAGTAGCTAGTGCCGTATTGCAACAAAATTGGGTATTTATAAGTACTTCTCATTGACATAATCGCCTGACATGTATATTGTTTCGTTTCTTGCGGATTATGAGTTTGATTGTTGAATTAAGACACCTACTTATATTGTAATTTAATTTCAGATATGGGTCAAATAGCCATAAATGTTGCAGTTACGTTGCTTTAATTAAAGTTCGTAGTACATACTACATAACTACCAATATGTCTGATGAG